>JARHVA010002639.1:1305000-1580000 GCA_037957365.1 Torreya grandis | reverse complement strand
CTAAGCAGATATGGTCCTATGCTCAAGCATATCTATTATAACTATAGTGAAGATCCATGGTAACCATCTTCCACCAAAATCAAAAAATACATAGCAATTAAGTGCTAACATGAGCATGGTCATCACTAATCGCTCTCCTAGTGCTTGGCTGTATAAGGACTAGAATGAAAAATATCTAACCACAAATTTGATATCTATATTATCCTTCCCATATAGTCATGCTAGTGTTGACACATGTCCAACATCCTCAATAGTGTATATTAGGGTTCCCTAAATCATCAATCATAAGATCTGCTAAATGTCCTTAGTGGTAATGGTCATCTCCCCCATCAAAAACCATAATGTGTTTGTGGTATAATCCCATCACTTTATCAAATCCATCATCATGCCAATATTTTGATGAACATGGAAATAATGGTGGATCTCTATAAAACATCCTACATATATATGTGCCCAATCAACATCATCCATCTCCACTCATAGCTCCTTTAGAAATGCTAGAACTCTATCCCTCATAGTCAGTATCTCTCATGCATGTAACAATGTTTTTTTGTTAGTTAAGTTTTGCATTTTTTACCCCTTATATAAATCATCATAGATCCTATATAGATCTATGTTGATCTTGTTAAATTAACATCCAATTTCTTTTGCCTAAAAATTAAAAAAAAATCCTACACATTCCTAATCTACCCTCCCCTTATCTTATTCCCCCTAATTTTCCTCACCTAACCCCTCCCTTAAGCTAAAAATTCCAAAAACCTTTAAAAACCACAATATAATAATAGAAATTTCAACATTGCCCATATATATATATATAATGTGTCACCTACCTCATAGTGCACTCATCATCATCTACCCCTGCTAGCCTCCATCACCTCATATGTATGTCTGAACATCAGTAAACCATAAAAATTTTCTTATAAAACTCATATGTGTTTGATAGTTAAATGAGTCTCATTGTTTGTTAGTAGGTTATTTATAGCCATTTTTACAATCATCATTGATCCATCTGATTAATGCCAATTATTTTTAATCACCATCAATCCATCTAATCGATGTCGATTCTCTTTAATCACCATCAATTATTCTTTATTGATATT
Source organism: Torreya grandis (assembly GCA_037957365.1). Lineage (NCBI taxonomy): Eukaryota > Viridiplantae > Streptophyta > Pinopsida > Cupressales > Taxaceae > Torreya > Torreya grandis. Next base: position 1,578,900 of record JARHVA010002639.1, on the reverse strand, counting down.
GATTCCCCATGGCTTGATTAATGTTTGCATTTTGGATTATTTTCAATTCTTTTGGTTTTCTTTTGAGCCCATATTTTCTTAATTTTGTCATAGCTATCCTATTTTATCTATCCTATTACCCTTTACATTGGATAATTTTGGCCCCTCGTCAGTTCCCTAATCTCTTTTGGCATACCCTTGCTTTTTAGAAGCTTACCCCATATAAGAACCCAAGGGTTTCTTTTGTCTTGAGTACATTTTCCCATAGGTATAGATACACCCTATGCACACTTGATGCTTTGGTTCACTATTCCTATCTCTTGTTCTCTTTATTTTCCTTTTATAAGCTTACTTGTTTTAGATGTGGCCTTTCACTTTTTGATCTAGTCTTTTGAGCATTACTGCTTGCATTCCTTTTTGTTCCATTTCATGCAAACATGGAATTTCTTTGTCATTATCCATCATCTTTTTTTATGTGTCCTTTATCTATTTTCCATTTTGTCCATATCATTTCATCCATTTTATTTTTCCATTCCATCTTGTTCAAACTTGTCATCCATTCCATTTCAATTCCCATCACCTAGTTTGAGGTGGGATGCCTCATCAAAATAACTAGGGACATTAAGTATTTTTATAGTTTTTTTATCATGGCACACCATTGTATACCACTCCAAAAAAAAAGGAAAATGTAGATGTTAAATTTAAACACCTTTTATTAATATTATGTGTTGTTATGACATAATGCCCCCCATGCGTAACTATTTTTATAATTACATTTTACCATCATTTTTCCCTTTACCAACTAGGTTTATAAGTTAATTAATATGTTTAAATGGTAATTACCCCTTTTTACCCTTAAAACCATAAAATCTAAAAATCAAATAAAAACTAAATTTACCTAATATCCTAACAACCTATCCCATGTTTAAAATGACCCAAACAACCTCAAACCTATTTAAACTACATTTTACCCCATGCCAACCTATTGGAATGGCATTTTATTTAATCTCTATCCATATTTCGTAAATCAACGTCAATTCTCCAAGATCATCATCAATCTGTTGGAATCAACATCGATCCTTAAAATTACAACAATCCTCCGTTGCTTAGGAAAAATGAGTTTGAATGCAACAAGATTATTTTCTGTCACCATTTGTTGTGGAAACTAGTGATGAATATGTATAGACATTTCAAGCACATTTGGTACCATTAAAGGAGTGATTACCAAGTGATTTTGGGAAGGTCATTCATCTTCATTTTAGCATCCTTTTTTCAACCATTAAAGGTCAGTATCTTGCATGTTTTTTATCTTTTTCATTTAATGTCGGGTCTCTATGTTTTATTTTCATTCTATTTTCATTATTTTATCAAAAACCAAGTTGTTATTATAGTCTTTTTGGTATTTAGTAATTCTACATAGAATCACCATCGATTCATCTATATCAACATTGATCTTATGGGATCATTATTAGTCCCTATCCATTTAATTAAAATAGTCATAAATACCTTGTTTAAAATCTTAAATCTCTATCTCTATTTATTTTTCATTATGTTTTCATTAATTTATTAAAAATATAGTTTTTTATTATAGTATATTTTCACTATTTGATAGTAATTATTGAATTGATATTGATCCATTTGAATCAACATCAATCCTATAGGAGTGACATTGATCCTTGTTAAATCTTTAAAACATTTTTTAAAATCTACATTCTATTTTCTAAAATTTCTATCTATTCCTATAGATTATTAGTGCACAAAATTATGCAAGAGAAATTTGGATCTTTATATGAGATATGCCATGTGCTAGATTTTAACAAGCTTCAATTCCTTAGTTTTTTGCATTCGTCATCAAGAGGAAATGTTGGGGCATGTAATTTGAGCAATCATGTATGTTATCTTGATTAGACAAGTCTAAAGGGATGTTTGTTGAAGATGGAAAATACCTAAAGAAGATTTAAAATTTAACTACATGTGGAGTAAGGATCCTATGGCATGAGAGTCTACAATAAACAATTGAGGGTGTAACCAAGTCTTTCTCCAAAGCTTGGATCCTTCACGCTTGAAAGAAGTATGTCAGTGTCGCAAATAAAAATAACATGATTCACTTATGTGTTTTGGTGATTAAGGTGAGAAATAGTCTAATAAACTAAATGAAAAATATTTATTTGACTTAAGAAATGCACCTTGGAGGGTGAGATTCAAGAGATGGGAGGATTTTTCACTCCCCTTTTAAAGGAAGTAGGTATTAGTGAAGAAAGTGGCTACAATCCTAGTTTATTTTTTGGTTTCAACACTTGGTAGAACATTAGGCCCTCAGATGTTTTGGACCTCTTTGAAAATTTCCCCACTTACGTTTTTGTTGACATGGTGCTAAAAATCCCTAGACATAGATGTCTATTTTTAATAATAAAAGTACTCATGACATGTGGAGGGTACTCAAGTGCTTTTTAACTTTGAGATCTTTCTGTAAATTGCCTCACTTGATTTTATGGACATTTTATAAAAGGTCCCTAAAGGCCCAAAAACTTTGATTTTTTCAAAAGAAGTATCATTGTTGGTTGTGCCCTTGGTTTCATTTGGGACTCAGGACTTTGTGTCCTATAGCACCAAAATATCATAACAAGGAAAAAAGGTGAGGAAATCCCCAAAGACTTGAACATGAGTTTTTAAAATCTATGATTCACTCATATTTTTCCATTTATTGTGAAAGAGAGATGACTTATCATGAAATGGAATGCCTTTCATTTTCCCTTGATTTTCCAAATGAGGCTCAAGAAATTAATGAGTGTAGGTGTTGATTTACTACTTTATCTTGGAGCATTAATGATAAACCTAATTCTAAAATACAAAGGATTATAATTAAGTGTTATTATTAATTTAAACTTACCTTTTGCATTCAAAGATAAAGTTTTGTGCTTCTAAAAGACTAAGTGTGCTAGAGTGAATAACAAAATGAATATAGTGAGTTAGAGTGCAAGTTAAAAAGGATTTCTACTTCCACCTATATCCAACCTCAACTACTACCAATGGTGGTGACTTTAATGTTATCTAAGGGAAACATCGTATTAGTATTAGATTTAATTAAGGTTACTTATGTTATTAATTTATATTTTGTGGCACTGGTAAATGTTTCTTAAGACCCTAACACCCCATAAGTAGTTTTTAATGTTGGCATGAGCTACATCACACTAGTAGTAGTGTTTCCCCTAGATACTCCATACCTAGATCTCATAATAATATGTGATCAAGCATATCAACTAGATACCAAAACTAAGTTGATGGTAGCCATTCATTTGTATTCTCCTTTACTTTAGAAGCCCTTAGCACCATGCTTGGCATTCCCCCTCAACTGGAAAGCATCACACTTAACATCAAGGAATGCCAGCAATACACTAACAATGATGAGAAATCCATCTAGGAGGTAGTAAACTCGCGTTGGCTAACCAAAAAAAGAACTATGGTCTCAATAATGTTGAATAACTTAAATTTGGTATGATTTAATTAGTTACCTAAATATGTTATAGCCATGGCCACCATAATTTATGGGCTACCCACTGTTGATAAGTTTGAGACATGGATTTTTTTAATCATGCTCTACATATTAGAGGGGAAAAAGAGGATCGACTAGGCCACCTTCCTTAGTGAAAATTCACATGAATAGATGATGTGCCTTTAAGAAACCATTATAGAAACCTAAAATTGACCATTGATAACCTCCAATTAGGCTCTTGGCTAATTTCCATCCAAAATACATAATTTGACCTACCAACACTAAAAAATGATAAATGATATGAAATTGACATATTCAAGTGTTGATTTTAACTAGGGTATCCCTAAATGCTGAAATATAATTTATGGGAAAACTAACTTTGATCAGATTATTTCAAGTCAAAATGCCAATTTTGCACCTAGGTACTTTGGATTGCTCTTTCCTATCAAATCTATTGCACGAGACACATGCCTTCATTATTTGTTGTTAGTAACATTCTAAATGGGATAATAGATCCAACACATCTGACATAGCCTTCCAATTCCAACCTAGTTGAATTTAGACCAATTACAAGGCATTATGATCAATTTGATTAATTTGTGCACAAAGTGCTTAATCATGTTTAAGAGCTAAGTAAACCAAATTAGGGACTGATTAAGAATTCCATGGAAACTTGTTGAATAATTTATTTTGGAAATGAATATTGAATATCTACATCATCAAGTGACCTCATTTCTTGGGAAAAAATCCTTAGGCCATAAATTCCATAAATTTGAAGATTCATGCCTCCCATTCCTCATCAATGCCCTCCATGCCTCTTAATTATTCCTTTATCCCAAATACTGATGAGCCTATTTATCAATTTTAATTACATAATTAGATTAATCCTTAGCCACACATATCAATCCTAAGATAGATAGTTTAGGTTGATTTTGATCAATCTCAAGAATTTATAAATAAGAGGCCTTACCACATCATTTATAATATATTTTGGTGCAAATTTATTATGCTCAAATATCTTTAAAATAAATGATTATGCAAATTTATAATTCATAATTGATTACAAAGCTTCAAGCAACTAGTACTACCATGTCAAATTGATTCCAAGATAAGCAAAGCCACAAGCCAAAGGTGCCAAGGAGAGATGTAGGTAGCTAATCTTCCATTGATGATGACTTCATGAGAAAAAATTGAGAAAGCCACTACAACAAACATTTTATAACATCCAAGGAAGGTAAAAGAGGATTTTTTTTGCATTTTAGTTGTGTGTTTTATTCATGTTTTTTAACTAAGCTCTCCTTAGTGTCTAAGCCAAGAGATGTTATGCTAGTTAGTGTGTTTCTTTCATTTTATTTTCATTTTGAAACTAACACCATACTAACCATCCTCTTTTGATCCAAATTCCTATAACATATTATGGCATGCCCAGTGGGACCAAATGCATCCCACACATGAAGAAGATCATTTTGTAACTTTAAAATATTCATTTGGATCATTAAAACTCTTGAAATTTGATTTTCTAACTTTTTTTGCTGTTTTTATTTGTCACAAGTTTACATGGTAACCATTGTAATTTGATTTTCTAACTTTTTTTTATTATTTTTCTTTGTCATAAGTTTACACAGTAACTAATGTCAATTATTAAAACCATCATCAATTATCATAGCCATCATCGATCGTTATTTATGTAAATAATGTTGGTTAGATAACCCCCATCAATTAGTAAGTGTACCTGACATTGATTATATAACCAACATTGGTCACTTTAATTTCTTAAAAACACAAACCTGAGATCTATTTTAAAATTCTTGGTTAGGGGTCATACAAACTCCATTTTGGATGATTTTTTTAAAACCACATGTTTTCTCCTAAATTTTTAGAAATTGACATTAGTTTGGCTTCAAGTTTCATAGAATTTTTACAAAATCTAGAAATTATATTTAAAATGTTTCTAATCTAACATATTTGCTTTTAGGGTGATGCCTTAAGGGTAGACAGGTAACTAGCAGATTTCAAGTTTGATAAATCATGTTTTAAAACATATTTTGCATGTTTTAAAATGAATTAGGAACATTATTTTGGTTCTTAAAGTAACATTTAGGGTGATTAAATAAGTGTTTTTATAATTAGTTTTCAAAGTTACAACTAAGACCAAGGGGTCAAATGAACACCACCTCATTTTCATTTAGGCTTTAAAAAAGAACTCATCTTTCCAAGCTTTTCATCTTCATTAGTTTCTTGATCTAATTTTTGTTTGGCAAGAAGAGGGGTGTTTCATGTATGTTATTCCATTTATTCCCTTTAAGGAACCCTTGGAATAAAAAATGCCATTCCTATTGTAAATATCCTAGTCTAAGGCATTAAAATAAAGTCATATAAATCACTCCCCAAAAACTCATCAAAGTTTGGGTGATCTTGAAAATGCCCTAAAGTCTTTTTATTTCATGCTTTCCTTATTTTTATGCAAACTTGGCTTGTGAGGGGGAATTCATCACCTCCCATGATTTCTGTAGGGAAGCTTTGACCTAGGGTTTCATCTCTTGGCATTGACTTCAGTTGCCTCTTAATTGGAGTTTCACATGGGACATATCTACATTTGGACATCATATTACACTAATCAAAAAATAAGGTGTAGTGTTTGTAAAATGGACTAGACCTTTTTACAACTAGCCAATACTATGGTCACCCAATTTACATGTTTATATTTTGCATTATTTGACATAAAAGTCATTGTGCAATTGATTCCCCTAGAGATGTTCAAAACTTACATTTAGTTAACCCCACATTGCCATATATTTTATAGAATTTAGATGATTATACTTAGTGTATTTTGGTCATTTATCTTACTTGGTGTTCTTGAGACTAAAACTTGTTTATTTGTTGATAAGGCCATGTCAAAACCAATTTATCTATACGTCACTCTTTTGTCTAAAAAGGTTTTATGCTGACCTTTTTACACCACACTTGTGCCTTGAAATTTTTTCTAAACTTGTTTGTGTGTGTGTGTGTCATTTGAATTGAGGAGGGTAGTGTTATGATACCCAAATCATGTCAAACCATTTTGCCTTCTGATTCTTTGAAACATAGCATAGATCACATCATTTGAGTATCCTTACACTATTAGGATACTTAATTTATTTCAATACTAGTTTATCTTGTATCAAAAACTATTTGTTTAAAACCATTTCACATCAACCATTTGGAACTTTATCTTGTGTCGTCACGTTGTCCAATCTTGCCTAGCTTGTTTGGTTAAATCCTAGTTTTCAATATTGAGTTTTCAATTAGCCTTATCAAGTTTGGATTAAAACATTGATTGATTTCTTTTTAGGCCTTAATTCATAGAGTTGATACGTATATCTTACTCTTTTATGTTGCATAGCTTTAATGAATCGATTACCCAAATTTGAAAACTATTGATGGCTTATTTGTTCAATACCTATTCTTATCATCATTTGTGCTTTTATATGGAAAATCATAGACTTTTTTCAAAGAGCCTTTTGTCTTATGCCTTATGTTAATTGATCATGTTTATGTTTCATTCCATTTGTCTGATTTAAGTCAAAGTTGTTTCCAAACATGCTATACTAAATTCACATTAGCCTTTATTTTAAGTCTAGCTTTTGACGTCATTTGGCCAAAAATTCCTAACACATGCTTTTTTTTTTGAGCCTAGCTTTTGAATCCACGTTTAGACCTAGTAACTTAAATTTTCCCTTTCCTAGTTTAGACCTTATTTTGAACACTTTGACTTAAACCTTTGCCATGTTGGTTTTTATTCAGATGTATGGCCTTTTGTGTGTATAACATTTAAAATTTGACATTAGACTATTTTATGCCAAGTCTTAACACAAACCATTTTGGAGATAAAAATCTAATTTTAGAACATATTAGAGATATAGCTCCACCCCTTCAACCAAGTTAAAACCATTTGTCCTTTGGACATGGGTTTTTAGAGTTTATAGAACTCTAAGAATTTTTATTTTAAATATTTCATCATTAATGTAGATATATCTAGATACACTTATGGTGGACTCACGTAAAATCCAACTTATGATAGAATGGTCACACAAAATCCCACTAGGAACCCCTATAGAGAAATATTTTCTAATGATTTTTATTAGTCTCCCTATAATACTCTTTATGGGGGACATAGTCAACATCGATAATATCTAAATGAAGACCTTAATTGGTATGAAGAGTCTTGTGAGAAGTACTTTGAACACCAAACTATAGATAATTTTGTTTGGTATATGGATCCATACCCTCTTTACAATAATTAGTATGTGAAACACAATCAAGAACCAACTTATGAGCCAACTCATGACTGGGATGATATGGTTTATGAGGAAGACTTGGATGTTTTAGATTGTAAAAGTAATTAAGTTCCATGACATTATTTTTTTATCTAATCATTGACTTACCCTAACCCTCATTTATATTATATAATCTATCAAGCTCTACAATATCCAAGGAATACCATTACCATTCTAGAACCTAATCCTTTGGCTTGTGCAAGAAATCAAGCCCCCACCACCCTATCATTACCATTTTAGGGCTTCATCCTTTGGCTCATGTGAGAAATCATGTTACCCAAGCCCCAACCATTATATAACCATAATCCATTCCTCATCCAGTACTAATTCCATCCAAATCTTGATTGATCCAATCCTTCAAAGACCAAGCTATTTTCAAAACTAGTATTTTCCAACTCATTATAAACCAAAGCCAAGACAACCAATGAATACAAGATGTTCTTGTTGAATTAACCATTTGTGATAAGTCAACCTATGATGAATTGCCTATTGAGCTTATACCAATTGTTAAGAAGTCTCACACTGATGAACCAGTCTTTATCAAGTCACTTTTTAATGATTATAACTACCTTTGGGAAAATCATTACCTTGACTATGTGCCTATTTCTTAAGAGCCTCTTATTGAAAATCCAATCTTTGAGGAGTTGTCTCTTGACCTTTTTCCCATCCTAGAGGAGTCCCACTCTAACAAACTAGTTTTTTTGGAGCCCGTTATGCCATCACATGTTGTTACTTATCCAAAACCAAATATTCAACAAGACATCATTATAATAGAGTATCCATTAGATGAATAATTAGATTTAGATTCAGGTTATATTCTTAAACTAACATCAAATTTAGCATTAGAATCAAAATCAACATTAATCTCAACATTAGATTCAGAGTCCCTTGAGTTTGAATTAGATTCAAAAGAAGAATATGCTCATGGTTGTTACAACATTGGTTATGCATACCTTGTAGATCAATTTGAATATGTTTGTGATCCTTCTACAATTTTTAAGGATGATTACTTTAGCTTTGACACAAGCTATCCTAGTATCTTATATAAGGATTATGATGCCAACACCTATTCCATTACCATTCCACATGCCATAACCATCAACCAAGATAGCCATATTATTGACATTTCATCTCCCATAAGTGTCAATTGGGATCAATAGAATCACACTTTATTGAATTGCATCTATGTTGACATAGCATTTGAAGAATATAAAGGAGGCCAAGACCACATTCATATAGTAGAATAACACACTCGTAATGAAATATTTTCAGAGGCACTAGGGGACAATCAAACCCAAAACTTAGCACCTTCTAGTGAAAAGTTTTTAGAAGCACTAGAATAAAATCAAAGTCAAAATCTAATGTTCATTATGGAAACCTTCTCAGAGGTGCTACATGACAATCAAGATAACTTCATTGGTAAAAACATCATTAAGGCACCAATAGTTAAGCACAAAAGTTATTCACTGCTTGATGAAGACAAAATCAAAGATCAAATTAAAATATCATCCAATCTATAGCCTAATTAGATGGTAGCTACTCTCAAGATCAAACCAAAAAAATTTGGTGGTCCTATTGAGAGAATATGTCTTTTTCCATACCTCAACCAAAAATATGTCAAATCCAACATCAATAACATTACATGTGACTGAAAATCCTGATCTTCATTTATTTCCCAACCATTCCACATTCCATTACCATCTACCTTTCTATTTAATAATCAAGTCTACCATCTATTATTTTTCCCTATTTACCATCCATGGTCACACTTTCCTTTGTAGAAGCTACAAATATACTTTCTCTCAATGTTTGAAGGAATTAGAATCAGTATTCTTGACAACCAAATTTGTAGGTAGTTCTTAACAAATCAGTTATTCATATGAGGTATGGGATAAAAATTAACATGATTGAGTATTTTTTTGGTATCATTTGTTGATTAGGATGTGAATCTCCATCTCTATAGGAAAAATAGAATCATATGCCATTTACCACACCCAAGCCAAAAACATGTACTGTACCATTTCATTACCATGCCATTACCATTGTTACATATCCATTTTCCATTATCACATATTATTTATATTCACCATATCACCTAGGGGAAAACCCTCTTACCATTTCATACATCCTATCATTCCATTCCTATCTAGACTAAAGCCTATTTTTACTCATCCTACCTAATCCTATTTTGATCTTGGTTACTTGGTTTTTCCTACACTTTTTGTGAGAGGATTCCAATCAAGTTTAAATAATTAATCCAATTTGTGTTTACAATGATAGTATATGAAAGTAGTGTGATAGTTGATCTGGCAAGATATCTTTCATTTTCCATCATGTATCAAGTTTGTGTATGTGAGCCTGATTACAACCACCTATGGGCAAATTAGTGTTTCACTAGTCTTGCTACTAATTATAATCACCTTTGGATAAATTAGTATCATTAACTTATGTCATTTTATTCTATTATCACCACTGATGGGAAAACTAGGGAAACATTTATTTATCATGTATTGTCATATCACTTTGCCATTGTTATTTTCATTATACTAGCCATTTGAGAGATTTGATAACTTGTTTGGACCTAGTTGGTTTTTCCTCACCTTTTTTGTGGATGGAATTAATATAAATTGAGGTCATGTTAGTACTATGTGGGTTATGCTCAATTCATGTTGAGGTCACCTCAATCCCTCTTTCCAAATGCTCTCAATGTTTTACAAGCAACTTAAGCCAAAAGCTCTCATCATTTTATGAACATGTATCTTGTCATTCTATAACAAGTTAAGATACCTCAAAATGCTAAAAACATTCACAACATTTAAGAAATCCAAAAATATTTGTCCTATCTAAGCCTATTCAGTTATCCTCAATTTGCCTTATTAGGGCATGGTCGTAGTTAGGATGCTTTCTTTTGCTTTTATTTTCAAGATTTCCATTTGTTTATTTATTTAGGTTGTTTGTTTGTTTGTTTTTCTATTTGTTTGTTTGTTTATTCACTTTCTTATTTGTTTACTTTTAGCACTATTGCCTCGACTCAATCTATATGTGTTCATTGGGTGATTCCTTGAGCACATTATTCTTGATTCCATCCATGTTCATCCATTAAGATTATCATCATGGTTTTTATCATTAGTACATTATTTTCATTTCGATATTAGATATTAGAAGTTAGTCCTTATGGATTTTTTGGCCAAGTATTCATGGTATTTTATCATGATGCCTACCATCACATGCTATAGAAAAAATTAGCTTTACAAAGGTCTACAATCAATGGAGCTGAAGAAGTTTCTCCTTGGTACCTTGAGAAATCCTTCCATGCCACCCTTGATCAAATCAACCCATTGACCATTCTAGTTATATCATTGTTAATCAAGATGAGCATTTACTCATTAGTAGGTACAATTGAATCATTCACATTGTTAAATATTATTCTTCTATCCATATATTTAATCATTTTTCACCTACTCCCCATTAATCTATATTCTAGGTTATATCCTTGAGTTATGTTTTCTAATCATCCCTAACTGGGGCACCATTAGTTTTAGCTAATCTAGGTATTCATAATGCTTATCACCACCTATGGGAAAATCATTATTTTGACATTTAATATTGATTATAACCACCTTTGGGCAAATCAATATCCTTTTTACATAAATACATGCAAACATTTTCTCATTTGGATTAATGTCAACCATAGGTTAATTCCACCTTTCTTCTTATTTATTTTTGAGATACCATCCATCAACAAATGTGATGGACACTCCCTCTAGGGGGCATTATCATAGGATTCTCAAAAACCATTTATAGATTTGATCTTCAACCATCATCTTCTTTTTAGCATACAGTCCATCTCTCATTATTTGAAAATGCATTGCTTTACCTATGGTTTACAACATCTTCCCAAATAGGGGAAAATTTTAAACACCTAAAATTGGCCACTGATAACCTCCAATCAAGATTTTGGCTAATTTCCACCCAAAATGCTCAATTTGGCTTGAAAACACTAAAACATGCTAAATGATGTGAATCTGACATATTCAAGTGCTAATTTTGGCTAGGGTATCCCTAAATGGGGTAATGTAATTTATGGTATACCTAAATTTGATTAGATCATTTCAACTCAAAATGCCAATTTTACACCTAGGGGATATGGATTACTCTTTTCAATCAAATCTCTTATATGATACACATGCCTTTATTATTTTTTATTGGTAACATCCTAAATGCGATAACAGATCCAACGCATCTGACATTAGCTTCCAATTCTAATCTAATAAAATTTTGAACCAATAATAAGGCATTCTAATCAATTTGAGTAATTTGTGCACAAAGTGCTTAATCATGATTTAGAGATAATTAAGCCAGATTAGGGCCTAATTAAGAATTCCATGGAAATTCATTGAATAATTTATTTTGAAAATGAATATTTAATATCTACATCATCATGTGACCTCATTTCTTGGGAAGACATCCCTAGGTCATAAATGCCTAAAATATCAAGATTCATGCCTCCCATGTCTCATCAATGCCCTCCATGCCTCTTAATTGTTACTCTATCTCAAATATTTATGAGCCTATTTATCAATTATAATTGTATAATTAGATTAATCCTTAGCCACACATCTTAATATCGATATGGATAGTTTAGGTTGATTCTGATCAATCTCAAAAATCTATAAATAGGAGGCCTTACCACATCATTTCTAAGCTATTTTGATGCAAAGTTATTATGCTCAAGTATCTTCAAAAGACATGATTATGCAAAGTTATAATGCAAAATTGATTACAAATATTCAATAAATTAGTGTTACAATGTGAAATTGATTCCAAGCCAAGCCAAGCCACAAGACAAAGGTGCTAAGGAGAGATGGAGGTAGCCAAGCTTACATTGATGAGGACTTCATGAGCAAAAACTAAGAAAACCACTACAAAAAGCATTTTTTAGCATCCAAGGAAGGTAAAAGAGTTTTACTTTTGCATTTTAGTTGTGTTTTTTATTCATATTTATTATCTAAGCTCTCCCTAATGTCTAAGCCTAGAGATGTTATCCTAGTTAGTGTGTTTCTTTCATTTTGTTTTCATTTTGAAACTAACACCATACTAACCATCCTCCCTTGATCCAAATTCCTATAACACAACCATCACCTCTAAGTAGAAATTTCAAGGTACATTTTATATGTCTTCATACCTGATGTATATTTTGGTGCATAATAGTGTTTTCCAGGGACTTATCATGAACCCCATGGGGATGAGGATTTATGAATATATCTTGAGATAACCTTGGAAGGGTCTAGGAAAAGTTTTTATAAGATGCATAACTACTTATTGAACCCCATGATGAGTGTTTTCTACCCCTTAAGGAGCTTGAATAGAATGTTTGCAATAGAAAAATAGGTAATTGAGAAGTTTGGTGCCACCTATTTTCAATCTAAAACATTTACGTACATCAAGGTGAGTGGGTATTCTAGATGTCCATTCAAATTACTTAGATACCTAGATGATAGATTGGTAATAATGGAGATATGAAGGAAAATGCTACCCCCACATGAAATGATTGTAGTAAAAAAGATCAATAATCTTTTCAAGTTTCCTATGGTGATTGGTTTCTATTCATACCCTTCTATGGCCAAGGCAAAGGGGTTAGAACTAGAAATGAGTTTGTAAACACTTAGTAAGATTCCACCCCAACCCAATTATGACATCTGATGGTTGATAAATATGGAAACAAATGTAATATGGCATCATTCCCATTATGAATACCTATGATCTGATTTCACCACCAAAGAAGATGTCAAGAAATGGGAGTACATAAGGTTAGCAGTGTAAGAGGTCATAACATATAACATCACTAATCTCCATAAGGATATGGTAAATGACAAGATGATGCTCTCTTACACATAAAATGGAAGAAATATTTAATCCTATTTCATCACTCTATAATATTTCACTAAGGAATAAAATGATTCCATCCCCAGGTGAGTGACATGGATAATGAGGAGAACCTTTAGGTGGATGAAGGAGCATGGGGTTGACCTTGGGGCATACAAAACCCTTACCCTCTAAGAGTTGAGAGAGGTGAAATAATTTAATGCATTCCTCCTTTCATATAATGGTGACATTTATTCTCATCATCATTTGTATTAGGGAAAGGGAAAATAAATTTGGGAGACACTGACTTCACCAAGTTGGTGGATGTCAAGAAAATGACTGTGGTCAAATCTAAAGATATGATGTCTTTCTCAAATATAATGAGCTTGGCTAGAACTTGGGATAAAATTATTATAGGTTGGGTCATGTTAGCTATCACCATCCCTATTTAAATTTCATAGAGGGAATCTTTAGGGGTGCTGGCCACCTTATTGGCTTCTCCCATGGCTAGTCAAGCACCAATTCCAACTGTCTTATCTCATCATCATGATATCATTGATAATCATCTAAAAATATATTCAAATAAGAAAGAATGTGAGGAACAAGAGGAATCACCAAAATTAAAAATAGCCAAGAAGACCCTCCAAACTCTAGCAAAATCTTTGATCAAGCAAAGGATAGTTCTCTTCAAAGATCCAACCATTGAGGAGTGCCCCTAGAGAGAAAAAATCAAGCTTCGTATGCATAAAGGGTTAAATATATGAGAGAGAGTGAGGAATAAAATGAATAAAGGTTGATAGCTATTAGAATAAAAAATAGCATGCCTTCACTCCCCCTAAGGTGATAATTGGGTAGAGGACCATAGGGAGAAACGTCACTCGCCTTCAAAAGTTTTGATGGAAGTCGCATTTGTAGAAGGGGAACCTATAATAGAAAAAGGTAAAGGTGATGAGGAAGGGTCTAAGACATTAGATGATCCTTTATCTTTTGATGACGTATTGAAGGTTAGTGATGAGGTGGCCACCCAAGTATATGAATTCACTTGGGTAGGACAAAGTTGATGAAGTCAAGGACACCCTAAAGCAAGATGATGAGGATTAGGGTAAACCTAGGGATGACATTAAATCCCCTACTAGTAGTACAAATGTGGGAGAATAAGAGAAAGATAAAATAGGAGAAGAGGGATCAAGCCTATAAATGGGCATCCCTACAACTTTAGAGGTCAATAAAGATGCTAAGGAGAGTGCCCCCAAGGATGCTACTTTGATCAAAATCCATTAAGGGATTTTCCCCCACCATCAAGGTGCATGACCTATAGAAGAATAAGGGTTCTAAGGCCATGATTGGTGAAGAGTCACCTAAACACGACAAAGAAGTCACCATAGCCTCTATAGACCCAATAGCTTAGGGTGTTATAGAAGGAGAAGCCATTGTTATATCCTCTATCCAACACATAGAAAAAGGGAGTTATGTTGATAAATTATGCATTGAGTCTCACTAACTTGGGTCTAATTTTGAAGTTTCAGATCAAGTTGAGCCAGTCCTAGAGAAGGAAAAAGGAGAGAAGGAAAGTGATGAAGACACATAACAATTTATGTTAAGCCCTTCTCCTAAACTAATGATGATCCTAGTAGCTACTTCCCCACTATCACCATTCATCACTACTATAAGGCCATCCTCAACATCTACAACTTCAATGAGTTTCCAAACCAAGCCCCTTATTTGGATTATAGATCAAGTGAAGGAAAAGAAGAATGTGATGAAAAAATTAGGGGATATTGATATAGCCCAAATTATTCAAAATAAAAAGGCCAAGCCCTAAAAGAAGGACAAGATGCATGTATAAATAAAATTCACTCACATAAGGGAAAGAAGCATTCAAGTATACATTCCTCCTTCAGATACATTGATGAAGGATACTCCCATGGAAAATTATTTTATCTACCATTACAATCCTGAGGAGCCATCAAGGAAGGAATTAAGACATACTTCACAAGTCCTAGCTAACATGGTGACATAAAAAATGGATAAAGATAAATCCACTATGAAGGAATAAAAGATATAAAATTAGAATATGATCTAGTACTTGAAAAAGTTACTACGTGAGCCCCAGGTGGTGACTCCAATTACCATTAAGGCTCTTGACCTTTCCCATATCTACATTAGAACATTAGACATCACTTGTATAAAATATTTAAAGATCAAAGGATGGGTGACAAAATATTGGAAACAAGACTTGACATATCGAGGCTTGAAATAATCCATACAACTATGGAATGGCTAGATGATGAGATGGATAGGTGAAGAGAGTGTATCTCCATGGAATCTATTTTTGATGATGATATAAAAATTTGGGAGACTCTTAGGCCCAAAATAGATGAAATATGTAAAATGTGAAATGATATTTTAATGATAAAAAACATTATCTTAAATCATAGAGAGTGCTAATTAGCCATAAATCACAAGCTCAATATGCTCAAGGATAGTGATTTTAATTTGAAATAAGAAGAGTAGTCTCTCAAGACTATGAGATAAAATATTGAGGCCACTTTGAGAGAAATGTTGAGGCTAGATGGTGTGGTGGACATGAAAAAATTGGAGAAGCCTTTGAAGGATCTCATTGATGCACCTCATGAAGCTTTCAATGGTAAAAAAATAAAGGACCTGGTATCTCACAAAAAATCATATGACAAGTTGGAGGCATTGATATGAAAAAAATTAGTGATATAAAGAAACAATAATTATTTAGAGGAATATGATGCTAAATTCATGTACTATATGGTTTTGGATAAAATGATCCTCACCAATATGATTGAGAAGATTGTTACACATAAAGACAAGCTGGAAAAGGACATAGTCATCAATTTGGATTCTACATAATGATGAGATACCCTTGGTTTATTTCCCAAAAAAGGAATAATACCATACATCCCTTTATATTCTTGTCCTTTTCCTCTTTTTTTCTCTTTCCTTTTAAGGAACTTTTGGTTTTTTATTAGTAGTCACACATCCCTTTTTGAGTTTGTTTTGTTTAATAAAAGGATGTTTTTGTTTTTTTTTTGCATGTGGACAAAGTTTTATTTTGTCCCTTGTGGGTTTTTTTACATGTACATAACTATAAATATTATTATATAGTGGTAAATCATATCCTTTACCATCATGAGATCACACCTATAGGTCTGAGGAATTAATTTCATTACAACCAACTATAGGACCATGAAGGAATCTTCCAGTTGGAGTATCTTTATAGAATATGCCAAGTACGGTTATGGAATTGTATAAGTAAATGGGGTTTATCCCTTGATAAAGTTTGGCTAAAAATTTGAGTGTAAAATAAAATAACTCAGAGAGTCATCCCTGTGTAGAGCCTTGGTGCCAAATTGATTTTATTTGTAAAATCATTGGCAAGCTTTGAGATCATCTATGATGTTCCGTTGTTATAAAGAAATTTATGTAGAGTGTCTTATGATATCTAATTCTAAATAAATTTGTTGTGATCAAAATTTTCCTAGTAAATGAATAAAATATGTTCATGGTTTCCATTCTATCTTGTCATTCAAATGAAGTGTTTATTTTCACAAGCTAAATAGATTAGTTATCTAGTGTATGTTTCTTTATGGTAGTCATTTAGAAGGTGAAACTAGAACATAAAATACTTTATATTTTAAAGTTTGAGTAATGAATCATTGATATCCTTTTTAACGGTAGTCCTGGGCTCATGGATGCAACAAGAAATAATTCTTGAAAGGTAACCTATAGTTCTGCTTATAATCTTTCAAGGACTTTATGTGCATCATTTATTCTTGGATATTTTAAGAATTAAGCAAGGATTTGTTAATAAAAGAGATATAATGATTATGTGAACCCCTACATATTAAGTTATTATCACTCCATATATTTTCATCAAAATTTTCTTGTAAACATTGTCTTACCCTATTCTACCCCACATATAGTATATAACTAGCATACGATAAGTGTTACCTTCTTGATGAATGCACTATACAATGTTCACCTAAGGTGTATTCAATTTATATGCTCAAAATCTTAGTGTTGAAATCCTCACTTACCCCTTGTAATTAAACAAAAATTTCCACATCAAATATTTTAGCCATTTTCCCATCTGTCTTAAGTAGCTTTCATATGACTCAAGCATTCATGTATTTTATGTGACAACCCTTCTAGGGTGGAGTGTGTGAGTCTAGTTATGATTAGGTCATATTCCATTTTCCTTAATTGAAAATCCCTATAAAGGTTGATGGTTCAAAATCCCTTCATCAAAACTAGCTACCCTCACTCGTAGGTCTTCTCACCTTGGTTAGGGCAGAGTCAAAAGCAATAGGGAATTAACCATCCCCTTTATCAGGCCTCACTCGGCCATTTTCCCCATTTGTTTATTTCAATGTGATAAGCCCTCCTTAGCTCCAATGACATATCTTCATGGCTCCTCACCTTCAAATTTTACTCCTTTTCTTGATTTCTTACCCCTAGGACATGTGAATCTGAGTGATAATGGTACATTATTAGGAAGTAACAGGCCTTTTTTGGTGCCAATTTTGAGGACTTATCACCCTTCTTATAGGTTATTTATCAAAAAATATATAATGTTTCACTATATTTTCTTCCAATTTGAGTTGCTCATACTTATTATATTGTTTCTCTCATAATATTCTTCAAAACATTTACCCTTGGTAGTGGGAATTTGTTTAACATCTTTGAAGGGTGTTATTAGGGTGTAAAAGATAGCCTCTCTTTGTGGTTATGCCTAGTTTTGGTTGGTATAGAAGTCTTATTTCTAGTGATGACTCCATTCTATCATAGGTTTAAAGTACTAGTGCCTATTATTTATGCATTCCTTTATTTTTGAACCCTCTCTTCATATTTATAAACCTAGACGGTACTAGATCTTATTTTCAAAGGAATCCTTCAAATGAGATTTTCCTTTCATTTAAAATCCCTTCCATAAGGACCCAAGTTTAGAAACCTATTATGGGTCAGGGCTCAATCTATTAAGTAAGACCTGATTAGTTTGTTCCTCTTTACATTCACCCCTTATTCTCTAACATCCCATTAGTTTAAGGGTACCTAAGTGCTTTAGATAGTTATAAACTCTATAAAAGTTAAGATCATTCTCCCCAAATAAGCATTTTCCCCCTTTATAGTTCTCTAAGCAATGATCACTCTCAACTTGCCCTTGGTTCTCTGTCATCATCTAGTTTATAAATGGGAGACCATGACTTAAGCAGGATGATGTTTAATGTAGATAATGAAAATGATGGAGAGGAAGATAAAGATTTGGGTAATTGAAACAAATGATTCATGATTCCAAGGTTTAGACCCATCAATTTCATTGGTATGCCCAACTTTCCCAATGAGGTCCCTATCAAGATTAGGAGTATTCTACCTAAGTATGTAGTGTCTGGAGAGTAACATCTAAAATCCTTTTTTAATATTATTGAAGATTATGAGAATGACTTGGAGGATGTGTGCATAAATATATTTATCAATACACTTGAGGAATAATCTTGAGAGTGGTTAAAATCCCTCCCTGATAGATCTATAGATACCTAGCAAGAAATGATTGATACATTCAAGATGCAGTTTGGTGAGAGTATAGATCCCCAATTCATACTTGTCGAATTCAAGAACCTAAAAGAAATTGTAATGAATGTGTAAAGGATTTCAATTCAAGGTTCAGTAAGGTGTTGATGAGGTTGCTTGAGGATATTAGACCTAGTGGTGCCACTTCCCTAATTAAGTATTGTGATGAATTTGACAAAAAAGTGGCCTATTATCTCAGAGATAAGGCTCCCAAAAATCTGAGGATGGATTTAAATTTGGCTATCCAAATAGAAAATAACATCAAAGTTGTGGGTAATCCTTTGAATAAAAGGGTTGATGTCAAGCTATTGAACCCTGATAAAATAAAAACCTCCCAAAAAGGAGTGGACTTGGAAGAGATAGTGAAGACCCTAGTCATTGCCATCAAGGAAATATCTTACAAGGTAGCTAAAGCTGAGAAGGTATTATCTAAGGGTACCTTCAATCATGATGATAAGATGGAGCATAAGAGAGAGGAGTAGTATTATCCCCAAGATCAAGGTTAAGGCAAACCACCTTTCTAAAAGGAAATAATGACAAAGGAAAGTGGTTGGCAAGGGATGATAGGAATCATACTTAGGGGATAAAAGGGATGTGTCAAATCCTTTGGCTATAAATATTAACGTAGTTGATGTTGACATTAACTTATGTGATAAATGTTTATTCCATCACCCCACCCATGTAGCACAACCTTTGAGGGATGTTTAGATGTGGTTGGTTTTGAAGCTATGTCTGATGTAAACAACATTTACATAGTAGATTTCTAAGAGGTAGAGAGTTACATCTTTTAGGAAAAGGATGTAAGTACCCTATCAATATCAGATTGTGAGTATACTTTGGACTATGATTATTTCACTTTTAGTTTTGATGAACTAGGTGAAATGGTTTTATCTCCATCTATAGAACTAATGGGTGTTACCACTACTCAAACGTTATGGGATGTGTGGGAGAAGGTAAGAGCTCTATCCCTAGATTTTATCTATGAAATTAACATGATGCATGATTATGAGTTTTCAGCTAATGATTTTAAATTCCTAACATCAATGATGAAGGAGAACTATGGGGACTCTCCCCCATTAATTCAGGACTATTAGTTGATTATTCATGTTTTCGTTACCCAAGAAAAGGAGTATAATCTAACAAGAAAGGATCAAAATACTCCCCCTAAGGATGAAGGTGTTCATGTTCCCATAGTAGAGACTAAAGAGAAAATAAACACCAAAACTAAGGAGGTTCAAAATATTGTTAAGCATGATCCTGTACCCTATCATACTAAACCAAGATCTACCCAAGCCAAGAATCAAACTCCTTTTCTATCTAGTATTTCTAAAAAAGATGAGCCTAGGAAGGCTCCTTTGAAAATTGAATTCAAAAGTATCAGTTCTCTTGTTTATACACCCTTAGCACTAGAAGGATATATTTTGGATGAAATTATTACAATTTTACACACTAATACTCCATTTCCCAAATACACATTTATGACATTGCCCATATACTAAGCTAGCTAAAGGTTAAAATACCTTTTATGGAGCTACTTAGTATCCTAGAGCACATATAGATAAATTTTGAGTACTTAGGATTCAAATTAAATTTTATTGTCAATGAAATTGTTGAGGTAGATCCTCCTTTCATTCCCCCCAGAGAAAAGAAGAATGCCCTTGAATCTTTTTAGAAGCACTTGGAAGTGTAACTAGGGACAACACTGGTAGAGAGACAAATGGATTTTGACCTATTCTATACCACTTTGGTAATTAGTGGATTGATTGTCCATAATTGAATGTTTGATTCTAGCACTTCCTATAACATCATGTTATTGGCTATGCTAAATGAACTATGTATAAGAATAATTACAAGTATGGATGATGCCTTGCCATGGATTCTAGATAAGTGCCTATAGTTGGCATGGTAAAAGGGTTGGTGGTACAACTTGTGTAATACCCTAAAAAGTTCCTAAGTATAGATGTCATTATTGTAGACTATCCACCTAATTGGGGTATGTTTCTCTCCAAAAAGTGGGCTGATAGAATTGGCAATAGCATTCTAATGGATTTATATTATGCTACAATACCTTTGGATAGTAAAAGGGTTCACCTAAATTGAGAACCACAAATGCTCCATATCCTAAAAGACCCCAAGTACTAGCTAGATGAAGTGTTGTATGTAAACACAGACATTAGGAGCTTCATAGGAAATGTTGAGTTTATAGAGATGCCCCTTGATACTGATATCCAAGATGATGATTCCATTTGGGTTATGCATTTTTATTGAACATGTTCTAATGTTGGAAATGGGGCCAAATTTGTTTTTTATACTACTAATGGCCAAATTTTTAAATTCTCCTTTCAATTAGATTTTGAGTATAGAAAAAATATTGTAGACTATGAAACACTTATGATAGGCCTCTAAATCACCCAGGAATATGGATTCAAAAGGTTGTTAGTGAAGGGTGACTCTGAGTTAGTGGTTAAATAGGTTCAGGCCTTTACACCATGAGGTAGAAGAGGTTAAAGTAATACTAAAATGTTGTCTAGTATTTTTTGGAATGTTTTAATGATTTCAACATCAAGTACCATGCTTGAGAGCTAAATCACTTAGTAGATGTGCTTTCCAAGAGAGATATAGAATTTAGGATTGAATATGAAGGTATCAATTGTGAATATCAAGTTGAAATATTGGTAAGGCATTTTATTATAGATAATATTGGCCATTATCAAGTCTTTGATGATGATGATCACATTGAAATATTTCTAAGCTGCACAGAGGAATTTGGGGGAGTTATTTTAGATTGGGATTCAATGAACCATGTCTGTGATGGGAAGGAAACCTTGTATGGGAAGGAAATAATCTATCTCAAGATTAATACCATCCCTAAGGGATTAGTTAGTCTTGAGGTAGCCTTTGATAAAGTAGACCAAATCAAATCTAGAAGTACTTATGTATCAAAATAAGTGATTCAGATTAACATTGTGACACTAAAAAACCTAAATAAGATGTAGATTGGTGTTCACTTAAGTAAAGATTAAAAAAAACATTCATCACTCTATTGAAGAAATACCAAGATTTTTTGGCAAGGTCTTATGCAAATTTAAAGGCTTATAGAGAGGATCTCTTTCAACATGTTATTCCCCTACAGTGTAATACAAAGCCATTCTAAAAGAAGTAGTATCCAATCAACCCCATCTTGGCCATCAAAATGTAGGAAGAGCTCAAATGGCTAAGGGATGGCAGGATTATCAAGCCTATCAGATATTCATCATGAGCAGTGAACCTTTTCCGTATTAGAAAGAAAAATAGAGACATCTAGATCTATGGAGATTTTCAAAATTTAAACAAAGCATCTTTGAAAGACAATTATCCATTTCCTAACATGGATAATATGCTTCAATATATCACTGGATTAGATTTATTGCCTACTTTGGATGGTTTTTCTAGATATAATCAAGTGGTGGTGAAAGAGTCAAATAGAGCTAAGACTACTTTCACCACCCTATGGGGAACCTATGTGTATGTCTGAGTGCCTTTTGGTTTAATGAAGGAAGTTGACACTTTTTAGAGAGAAATGGATGTAGCCTTTGCTAGATTGATCAATTGATTAATTGTTTTCTACCAAGATTATGTCACTCTGTACTCTAGAAAAAAGAGTTATCACTTAACATATTTAGAATAGTTTCTTATCAGATGCTAAGAGTTTGGGATCTCCTTGAACACCAAGAATTGTCATTTTGAAGTGTGAAAATTGAAGCTATGGGGAAACATTATATCCCAATAAGGTGTTATGATAGACCCTGAGAAACTGGAAGCCATCGACAAAGTGCCCATCCCATATACCAAGAAAGGTATTCAATATTTCTTTGACCAAATTAATTTTATTAGAATAATTGTTTCCAATTTTGTAGAGATTACTTTGCCAATAACTTTAATGTTGAAGAAGTATCAAACCATAAAGTAGGAATAAAAGGCTACCTACTCATTTCAAAACATCAAGTCAAGCTTGAAAATAGCCTTAGTGCTTAGCAGCCCAGACTACAGAAAAGAGTTTCAAATCTTTTCATTTATATCTAAATATACCATCGCTATAGTACTATTGTACAAGAATGACAAAGGTCATGAGTAACAAATTAACTTTTTCAACAAGGCACTACAAGGATCTGAGCTTAGATATACCATAATGGAAAAGCAATCATTTGCTCTTTTAAAGGATATCAAAAAATTTAGGTCCTACATTTTGAGTTCAAAGATTATTACCTATGTTCCTCACACTATGGTGAAGGACATATTAAATCAAAATGAAAATATTGATAAGATGTGTCATTGGGTTAATAAGCTACAATAATATGACCTAGAGATATAAACCACGAAGCTTTTCAAGGGCATGGGTTTGGCTAAGTTGATGATTGAAAAAAATTTAGAAGTTGTGGAAGTAAATAATGCTGATATAATGATGGGTAACTATGAATCAAATTATAATAGATCCCCATGGTATAGAAACATAGTACATTACTTGAGGACTCTAAGTTGTCCTCATCATATAGAAAATAATCAAATAATGACATTGAAGCTAGTATCCCAAAAGTATGCTCTATTAAAAGATTACCTCACATGGAGAAACCCTAATGGTGTTATCCTAAGATGTTTAATGGAGAGTCAGGTCTCTTCAATAATAAAAGAAATGCATAATTGTGTGTTTGGCAATGATTTCACCCCAAATTTCACTACACACAAGATCATGAGGGCTAGATATTGGTGGCCTTCACTATTCAAAGATGTAACTACCTAGGTTAGAAAATTTGAAGAATGTCAGTAGTTCTCTAGAAGGATGAAGGCATCTAGATAACTTTCCCTATAATTAGTCTCTATTGAGGGGTCTTTCAGACAATGGGGGATAGATTTTATGGGTGAAAACTTAGATACCTTGAGTACTAGTCATAAATGGATCTTGGTGGCTACTGACTACTTCACAAAATGGGTTGAGGAAATTCCTACTAGGAGATCAACCCACCATGTAGTGATTGATTTCTTATTAAATAATATCATTTATAGGTTTAAGGTACCAATCAAAATTATATGTGACAATGCTATGTGTTTTAGAGATAAATAGTTGAATGCATTATGTGAGGATTATGGGACTACTTTGGCCTATGCATCCAACCATAATCCTCAAGGAAATGAACAAGCAAAGTCCAAAAATAGAAACTTATTAAAAATTATCAAGAAGACTCTGGTTGATGACAAAATAAAATGGGGTGAGAAATTGAAGTTTATTGTTTGGGTAGATAGATTGACTTTGAAGAGATCCACTAGAAAAAGCCCATTTAAGCTCATGTATGGGACCCAAGTTATTTTACCTTTGAATCTACAATTTGCTACATACTAGTTCATATGACAAATGACTGAGGTGGGAATGGAAATAAGCCACTATAATGGTAGAATCAACTAGATCATCAAACTTGATGAATCCAAGAGACATGCTCATGAAAGACACAGAAAGTTTAATGAATGTCTCAAGAGGATTTTTGATAGAAAAGTTACCCCATGAACTTTTTAGGTTGTTTATCTGGTTCTACAATAGGATAATAAACATGAAGATAAAGGGAAGCATGGAAAATTTGATTTCCTTTAGATGGGTCCTTACACCATCAAATTTTAGATAATAAGTCACACTTTCTATCTCAGAAACATAGATGGAGAGATTTTAGAGATGCCAATGAAAGGTAGACATCTTAATCATTTCTTGGATGGAGTTTTTGTTTTCCCATGTGTATATGTATATAATTGTCTATTTTATCTATCCTTAAATCTTTTATTTTTGGTTGATTTCCTTTTTGAAATGTTGAATCACCTATGGTACTTTTCTTATTGACTCCATATCCCAATGGATAGGTAACTAGTTTGGTGTTCTCTATGTACCCACTGGGGCTACCCATCGCTAAGCAAGAGCCTATGTTAGTGCTAAAAATTGTGATAGATAATTTTGGGTCTTTGTATGAGCTATACCCTATGCCATAGTTAATTTAAATTCAATGTCTTAGTGTCCTACATCCCTCATTAGGAGGAAATGTTGGGGCATATAATTTAAGCAATCATGTCTATAATTTTGGTTAGATGAGTCTAGAGGGATCTCTATCTAAGATGGAATATACCTAAGGAAGGCATAGGAAATATTTAAAAATTAACCACATGTGGAGCAAGGATTCTATGGTATAAGAGACTACAATAAACAATTGAGGGTGTAACCAAGTATTTTTCTAAACCTTGGATCTTTCACAGTCGAAGGAGGAATTATGTCAGTGTCTCAAATAAAAATAACACACTACACTTATGTGTTTTGGTGATTAAGGTAAGGAATAGTTTGATGAACTGAATGAAAAATATGTATTTGACTTAAGGGACCCCCTTTGAGGGTGAGATTTGGGAGATGGGAGGATTTTTAACTCCTTCCCTTCTAAAGGAAGCAGGTTTAAGTAGAGAAAGTGGCCACGATCCTAGTCTCTTTTTTTATTTGGACACTTGGAAGAATATCAAGCCCTCAGATGTTTTGGGCCTCTTTGAAAATTGCCCCACTTACCTTTTTGTGGACATGGTTATAAAAATCCCCAGGGCCTAGATGTCTATTTTTAATAATAAAAATATTCATGCCACGTGGATCTGCTTGAGTGCTTGTTAACTTTAGGAAATTTTTGGAAATTTTCTCACTCAATTTTATAGACATTTTCCAAAGGTCCCCAAAGTCTTAAATGCCTAGTTTTTTGTAAAAGAAGGATCATTGCAAGTTGTGCCTTTGGTTTCATCAAGGACTTAGGAATTTTTGTCTTATAACACCAAAATGTCATCACAAGTAAAAAAGGTGAGGAAATCCATGAAGACTTGAACAATAGTTTTTAAAATCTATGATTCACTCATTTTTCACCATGTGTTGTGAAAGAGCAGTGACTTATCATGCAAGGAAAGGACTTGCATTTTCCCTCTATTTTTCAAATGAGGCTCAAAGAATTAATGGGGGTAGGTGCTAATTTATTGCCTTATCTCAAAGCATTAATGGTAACCCTATTTTTAAAATGTGAGGGATTATAATTAAGTTTTATTCTTCATTTAAACTTACCTTTCACATTAGAGCTAAATTTTTGTCCTTCCAAGAGACTAAGTGTACCAAAGAAAATAATAATGTGAATATAGTGAATTAGAGTGTAAGTTACAAATGATTTCTACTTCCACCTATGTGTAGCCTCAACTACTACCAATGGAAAATACTTCAACAGCATCCAAGGGAAGCATTATATCAATATTGGATTCAATCAAGGACACTGATGTTATGAATTTGGATTTTGGGGCACTGGTAATTTTTTTTCAAGACCCCAACCCCCCACAAGTAATTATCAATGTTGGCATCAGTTATATTGCACCAACAATAGTGTTTCCCCTAGCTACTCCATAACCAAAGCTTATTATAGCATGTTCTCAATTGTATAAACTAGATACTAGAACCATCATCGATAGTAGTCATTTAGTAGTATTCTCTTTTATTCTAAAGACCCTCAGAACCATGATTGGCATTTGCCCTCAACCAAAAAACATCACACTCAACATCGAGGAATTCCAACAATACATTGACAACAATGAAAAATCCATATGGGAGGTAGTAAACTCATTTTAGTTGACCACAAAAATAACCAAGGTCTCACAAATGTCAACAAAATTGAATTTGTTAGAATTTAATGATTTTCGTCAATATGTTATAGCCATGGCTGTGAGAATTTATGAGCTACCCACTATTGAGAAGTTTGAGACATGGATGTTTTAATAATGCTCTACATACTAGAGGGGAAGAAATGGATCGATTAGACCACCATCCTCAATAATAACTTACACACACAAATGATGTGCCTCTAAGAAACCATTACCTTCCATGAGAAATTTTAATGTACATTTTATATTTCTTCCTACCTAATGTATAGTTTGGTGTATAATGGGGTTTTATAGGGACTTACTAGGAACCCCATGAGGATGATGATTTATGAAATAAATCTTGAGGTAACCCTGGAAGGGTCTAGGAATATTTTTTTCAAGTTGAATTACTTCTTCAACCCCATGATGAGTGTATTCTACCCCCTAAGGAGCTTAAATAGAATGTCTAAAAAGTAAAGTAGGTTATTGAGAAGTTTGGTAACACCTATATTCAATTCAAAACATTTATGTACATTAGGGTGAGTGGGTATTCTAGATTCCCATTCAAATTTCCTAGATACATAGATGATAGATTAAAAATAATGGAGTTATGTAGGTAGATTCTACCACCATATGAAATGATTGTATTGAAAAATATAAACAATCTTTTCAAGTTTTTGATTGTGATTCATTTCTATTCATGCCCTTTTATGGCCATGGCAAAGGGGTTAGAACTAGGAATGAGTTTATATGCATTTGGTAAGATGCCATACCAACCCAATTATGACATATGGTTGATAAATATGGTGAAAATGTGGTATGGCATAGTTCCCACTATGAAGACTTATGGTCTGATTGCACCACCAAAAAAGATGTCAAGAAATGGGAGTACATGATTTTATTAGTGCCAGAGGTCATAGTATACAACACCAATCCTCTCCCCAATGATATGGTTGATGACAAGATGATGATCTACGCCACATATAATAGGAGCAATATTAAATCCTATCCCATTGCTATATGATATTTAATTGAGGAAGAAAATGATTCCATCCCCAGGTGACTGACATGAATAATGAGGAGAACCTTTAAGTGGTTGAAGGAGTGGGGTTGAATTCAAGGCATACAACACCCCTACCCTATAAGAGTTGAGGGAGGTGAAATAAATGAATGCATTCCTCCCTACATATAATGGTGACCCTCTAGCCCCATCATCATTTGCATTAGGGAGAGGGAAAAGAATTTTGGGAGATATAAACTTCACCAAGCTAGTGGATGGTGAGAAAATGACTACATACCAATCCAAAGATGGGATGTCTTTCTCAAAGATAATGAGCTTGGCCAAAACTTGGGATAAAATTATCATAGGGAAAGTCATGCTAGCTAGCACCATCCTTATTTCAATTTTAGGAAAGGAAGCTCTAAGAGTGAGATCCACCTCTATGGGTTCTCCCATGGCTATTCAAGCACTAGTCCCAACTATCCTATCTCTGTATTAGGCTATAGTTGAGCCTCCTCTAAAGATATATTCAAGGAAGAGAGGAGGTGAGGAATAAGAGGAGCCACAAAAACAAAAAATATCCAAGAAGACCCTCGAATCTCTAGCAAAATCTCTGATGAAGCAAAGGATAGTTCTCTTTAAAAACCCAATCATCGAGGAGTGCCCCTTAGAGAAAAAATAAGATTTAGATTTATACACATAGATGGTTAGTGATTGAGTGAGGGGGGATTTACATTAAGAAAGTTTGATAGCTGAGGTAATGAAAAAATAGTGTATCTTCACTCCCCCTAAGGTGAGAATTGGTCAAAGGACCCATAGGGAGAAACTTCACTCCCCTTCAAAAATCTTGACATTAGGAGCATCTGTAGAAGGGGAACCCATAACAAAAAAAGTTAAAGGTGATGAGGAAGGGTCTAAGACTTTAGATGATCCTCTATCTTTTGATGATGTTGTGAAGGTTGGTATTAAGGTGGCCACCCAAGTATAATCCCCTACTAAAAAGGAGCCCCACTCCCCATAAATAGAGGAATTTGTCTAATATGTTATTTCTTAGTCAACTGGGTAAGACAAAGTTGATAAAGTCAAGGATACCCTAAAGTAAGATGATGGGGATTAGGGTGAACTTGGGGTTGACATTCAATCCCCCACTAGTAGCACAAAGGTGGGATAACAAGAGAAAGAGAAAATAGGATAAGAGGGATCAAGCCTATCAATGAGCACCCCTATAAATTCATAGGTTAATAAAGATGTTGAAGGGAACTTAAGAGGGATCAAGCCTATAAATGAGCACCCCTATAAATTCATAGGTTAATAAATATGTTTAAGAGAGTTCCCCCAAAGATGCTACTTCAATCAAAATACCTTGAGGTATTCTCCCCACAATCAAGGTGCATGACCCAAAGAAGAATAAGGGTTTTAGGCCATGATTGGTGAAGTGTCACCTAAATGTGATAAAGAAGTCACCATAGCATCTACATACCTAGTGGCCCAAGGTGTTACAAAAAGAGAATTTATTATTCTATCCTCCATCCACACACAAAAAAGGGAGTTCCATTGACAAATTGTGCATGTAGTGTCACTAGCTTGGGTATGATTTCTAAGTTCTAGAGCAAGTTGAGCTAGTCTTAGAGAAGGAAAAAAGAAGAGTAGGGAAGTGACAAAGACACATAATAATTTTTGTTAAGCCCACCTCCTAAACCAATGATGCTCCCATTAGTTGCTTCCCCACTGGCACCACTCATCACTATCACAAGGCCATCCTCAGCATCCACAACTTCAGTGGGTTTCCAAACTAGGACCCTTATTTAGATTTTAGATCAACTGAAGGAAATGAAGGATGTGATGAGAAAATTAGGGGATATTGATGTAGCCCAAATTATTCAAAATCAAAAGGCCAAGCCCCAAAATAGTGCCAAGATGCATATCAAAATGACATTAACTGACATAAGAGAAAGAAGTGTTGAAGTAGCCATTCCTCCTCTGGATGCACTGAAGAAAGATACTCCTATAGAAAACTATTCCATCTACCATTACAATCTCAAGGAACCATCAAAGAAGGAATTAAAGCATACTTCATAAGTCATAGCTGACATGGCGATGCATAGAATGGATAAATATAAAGCCACCATGGAGGAATTAAAGTTATAAAATTAGGCTATGATCTAGTACTTGAAAAAGTTACTTAATGAGCTCCAAGTGGTGACTCCAACTATCATCCAGTGTTTCAACCTTTCCCATATCCCCCTTAGAAGATTAGACATCACTCGTGGTGAATATTTAAATACCAAAGAATGGACGACACAAGATTGTCAATGGGACTTGATAGATCGAGGCCAATAAATAATCCATATAGTTATGGAATGTCTAGATGATGAGATGAACATGTAAGGAGAATGTAGCTCCCTAACATCTATTTATGATGTTGATATCAGAATTTGTGAGTAACTTAAGCCTAAAATAAATGAAATATGTAAAATGGGCAAGGATATTTTAATCATAGAAAACATTATCTCTCCAAATAATATTAAGATGTCCAAAGAGTGCCAATTGGCCATAAAGCATAAGCTCATTATGCTCAAGGATGGTACTTTTTATTTAAAATAAGAAGAGTAGTCTCTTAAGACTATGAGAGTAGAGATTGAGGCCACTCTAAGAAAAATGTTGATGCTAGATGGTGTGGTGGACCTGACAATATAACTATTGGAGAAGGCTTTGAAGGATCTCATCAATGCACCTCACGAAGCTTTCAATGGTCAAAAAATAAAGAACCTGGTATCTCTCAAAAAAACCTATGACAAGTTAGATGTATTGATATAAAATAAATAGGAATTACTATAGAGAACCAATAATTGGTTATATAAATATGATGCCAATTTCAAGTACTAAATGGGCCTAGATAAAATGATCCTTACCAATATGATTGAGAAGTCTGTTACACATAAAAACAAGCTGGAAAATGACACAATCATCGATGTGGATTCTACATCATGATGAGATATACTTAGTTTCTTTCACAAAAAGGGAATCATCCCATACATCCCTTTCTATTATTGTCATTTTCTCCTTTTTATCTCTTTTCTTTTGAGAAACTTTTGTATTTTGCCCAGAAGTGGCACTTCCCTTTCTATGTTTGTTTTATTTAAGGAAAGCATGTTTTTCTTTTTGTGAAAGTAGACAAAGTTTTATTTTGTACCTTATGGGTTATTTTACATGTACATAAATCTACATATTATTATATAGTGGGAAATCATATCCTTCATCATCATGAGAGCACACCTTTAGGTCTGAGTAATCAAGTTCATTACAACCAACTCTAGGCCCATGAAGGAATCTTCTAGTTGGAGTATCTTTATAGAATATGCCAAATATGGTTATGGAATTGTATAATTAAAGGGGGTTTATCTATTTATAAAGTTTGGATAAAGACTTGAGTGTAAAATATAATAGCTTAGAGAGTCATCCCTGTGTAGAGCCCTAGTTCCAAATTGATTTCATTTGTAAAATCATTGACAAGCTTTGAGATCATTTATGATGTTCCCCTATTATAGATATATTTCTATAAAGTGTATTATGATATAAAATTATAAATAAATGTATTATGATCAATATTTTACTAGTAAATGAATAAAATATGTTCATGTTTTTCATTCTATCTTGTTGTTCAAATGCAGTGTTTATTTTCACAAGCTTAATAGATTGGTTGTCTGGTGTATGTTTCTTTATGGTAGTCATTTGGAAGGTGAAACTAGAACGTAAAATCATTTCTATTTTAAAGTTTTGGAAATAAAGCATTGATAGCCTTTTTAAGGTTAGTCATAGGCTCATGGATGCAACAAGAAAGAATTATTGAAAGGTAACTTGTAGTGTTGCTTGTAATCTTTCAAGGACCATATGTGTGTAGTTTCTTCATATATATTTCAAGAATTAAGAAAGAATTTGTGGATAAAGGAGATATCATGATTATGGTAACCCCTCCATATTCAGTTATTATCCCTCCACATCTTTTAATTAAAATTTTCTCGTAAACATTGTCCTACCCTATTCTACCCCACATATAACATACAACTAGCATACCATATGTGTTACTTTCCTGATGAACACACTATATAATTTTCACCTAAAGTGTATTCAATTTATATGCTAAAAATCCTAATGTTATAGTCCTCACTTACCCCTTTTAATTTAATAACAATTTTCACGTCAAATATTGAAACCATTTTCCCATTTGTCTTAAGTAGCTTTCATATGAATTAAGCATTCATGGATTTCATGTGACAACCCTTCCATGGTGAAGTGTGTGAGTCTAGTTATGATTTGGTCATATTACCTTTTACCTAATTAAAAATCCCTATTAAAGTTTAATGTTTAAAATCACTTCACCAAAACTAGCTACCCCCACCCATAGGTCCTCTTACCTTGGTTTAGGTAGAGCCAAAAGTAGGTGGGAGCTACCCATCCCCTTTATCAGGCCTCTCTTGATCATTGTCCTCATTTGGTTATTTCTAGGTGTTGAGCCCTCCCTAGCTCTAAATACATATCTTCATAGCTCCTCACCTTAAACTTTCACTCGCCTTCTTGATTTCTTTCCCCTAGGGCATGTGAGATTGAGTGATAGTAGTGCATTACTGAGAACCAACATAGATGACCCTGCCTAGTTTAATGAATGATTTAGTTAGCATATTTGATCTTCCTAGAGTCCCTCAACCTCACTTTTTAGATTAGAGTGATATATATTTTAAGATAGGAATTTGTCTTGTGGTTTTCATATGTGATTTCTCACATATTGATGAATAGTTACCTATAATCTGAGAAGACATAAACATTATTATTGAATTTTGGGATGCATATTTTGATCATATAAATATTCTTATCAATTAATTATCTTTGAAATTATTTATCCATATCTTATTTATCATTGTAATTTCATGTTTAAAAATAAACTTGAATGTTAGAATGTGGGCTGACATCCACCTAAGGAAGCTAGTTGCTTCTTGGGACTAGTTTTATACTAGGTAACCCACCCATTATCCTGTTAATCAATTTTTTGTTTAAGTGTGGTGAGTTATAGGTCATTCATCCCTAGCCAAATAAGAGCTCTCAAGATTGAGATTGATCAATGGTGCATAAATCAACCTTCATCCATAGGTAATCTTTCAAACCCTACATTTCATTTGTTTTCTTAGTAGTTAATTAGAAAATATTGAAAAGAAATGAAAAATTACTAAAACACATGCATACTAATTGCATGATATCAAGTCTTGATGTAGTTAGGTATAATAAGATACCTATCATTGATCTATACATAGTCTAATTTGCATGAAGGGACTCAGCCTCTTTTCTCAACTTATATCTAGTTATCATGAGAGTACTAGCTAGTTTTTTTTATCTTCCATTCCAAACTTCTTGAGTATTTCCTTTGCATAATTGGTTTTGGATATAAATATCCCTTCATCAATTTCTGAAATTTGTAGACCAAAAAAGAAAGAAATTTCTCCAAGCATAGACATCTAAAACTCACGTTACATTTGTGTAACAAATTCTTTCCACATTTTGTTGTTTCTACCACCAAAGATGATGTCATATACATATACAACAACAATTAACATATGCTCATCTTCTAATTTGAAGTATATATTACTATCTGCACATCCTTTATTGAATCCTTGTTATTTTAAGTACTGGTCTAATCTTAAATACCATGTTATAGGTGCCTATTTAGACAATATAGATATTTGTTCAATTTGTACACATAATCCTCTTCTTCTATCAATTGAAAACCTTTAGGTTATTCTATGTAGACTTCCTCTTCTAGGTTCCCATTCAAGAAAGCAAACTTAACATCCCCTTGATAGAATTTAAATTTATTGTATAAAAAGAATGTTAGAAAAATTCTTATGGCTTCCAATATAGAACTTGGATCAAATGTTTCCTCAAAATCTATGCCCTCAACTTGTGCATATCCTTTTCAAACCAATCTTTCTTTATTCCCTATAATAGATCCATCCTAATTGAGCTTGTTTCTAAAGACCCATTTTTTACCTATTACATTCTTATATTCAAGTTTTGGAACTAATTCCTATGTTTTGTTCTTTTCAATTTGGCTCAGTTATTCTTCTATGGATTTTAGCCAATTCTCATCCTTGCTAGCATCAACATATCTCTTAGGCTTAATTTCAGACATTACAATAAAACTTACTTGCTCCTTATTCATGAAAATTATTCTCCTTTTTAAAAATCTTTCATTTTTATTTCTAATGATCTTCTATATAGGATGATTGTTTTGAATAAATCTTGTAGGCTCCTTTTAATTTACTTTCTCATGCTCTTCATTATCTACTTATTATTCAAAATTTGAATCTTTAATAGAGATTTCTCTATTAGGTTTAACATGTTTTAATACTTCTTCAACCTTCACATTGATGGTCTCTATAATCTTGTGTATCCTTTTGTTGTAACATATGTAGGCTTTTATTTAGATGGAATAACCAAGAAATATTCCTTCATCACATCTTGATTTAAAGCTTCCCAATTTGTCTTCTTTTCTCTTGATATAGCATTTTCTACCAAACA
The DNA here is from genome assembly GCA_037957365.1 of Torreya grandis. Taxonomy (NCBI): domain Eukaryota; kingdom Viridiplantae; phylum Streptophyta; class Pinopsida; order Cupressales; family Taxaceae; genus Torreya; species Torreya grandis. The sequence goes on along the minus strand of JARHVA010002639.1, from coordinate 1,544,417 downwards.
CTCTAAAATATTTCATAGAGGTAGGATTTCTATACCATAGTTCATAGGGATTTTTATCATTGTTTTCCCTTAGTTTAATTTTGTCTAATATATATACTATTGTTCAGATTGTTTCTCTCCAATATCCAATAGGTAACTTGGCCTCTTTTAACATTTTTATGGCCATCTCCTTTACTATATTATTCTTTCTTTCAACAACTCCATTTTATTGTGGAGTCTTTGTTGTAGAGTAATGCCTTTTCATTCCATGCTTCTCATAATGCTCTATTAACTTATTTTGAGATGAAATTTACACCTTTATCAGATCCTAAACATTTAAATTTTTGTCAAACATCATTCTTTACCATGGCTCCAAATACTTTAAATATTTCAAATTCTTGAGACTTATCCTTTAAAAATGTTACCCATATCACTCTTGAGTAACCATATACAAATAAAATGATGTATCTCTCTCCTTTAGATCTTCTTATCTTAGTAAGACCAAAAATATTAATATGAACTAAATCTATAGGATCTTTAGTTGTATACTCCTTTTTTTGAAATCTGACCCTTGTCTACTTGCCTTGTTGACACTCCTTACAAGTAGTGTATGTAGGTTTGGCTATCTTAAGCATGTCTCTAATACACTTATTTGAGCTGACCTTTACTATGTTGTCAAAATTGACATGGCCCATTCTTCTGTGCCATAACCAACTCTCATCAATATTTCTTATCAAGCAACTATGAAATATCCCACTTAGGATAAATACTAAAATTTTGATTTTTTCCCAACTTTATTTTTTCAACATTTCATCAAACACTTTGCATCAAATAAAACTAAATTCTAATTTTGAAATACTATTGGTTTCTAACTAAAAATTATGATTTTTTAAAATTACAAATTACTTAAAGGGTTTTTAATATCATTTAGATTGAAATGTTCCAAGCATAAACCCAACTACCAAGAAATGATTAGGCAACCAAACAAGTCACATAAACATAGATGAACATACCCAATAATGATAGCTTATAATTTTTTATTTATTTCAAATCTAATTACAAATTAAGAGGGATGAAAAGTGAAATCAACTAAGTTTGATATAAATTTTAGACTTCTAGGTGTTGCTATCATAAACCCTACTGACTTAGATCTGACACTGATATGAAATTACAGTCTGCTATCATGAATTTTAGACTGTGAAAAAGTGAAATAAATCAACACAAACACCTCTCTTTTCCAATAAATCTAATTGGGAACCCTCTATAATCATCTTATAGATGAAAATTTATTAATATCAAAGCCAAAAATGAATGCCAAATTCTATTGCTAGCTAGAGTTAGAGATCTTTATCCAACCCTAGCTTGAATGAAGAAAAAAACACTTTCAAAAGCACAAATTAAACCCAATGATGAACTCCATATGAATTAACCTCAATTTTAGAATGGGATCATATTAAAATTAGTTGAAATCAAGGGATCATCTCCTTGATGCAACTGAAAATAATTTTCAGCCAAGAGAAAACTCTCCAATATCAATTTGCCAAAGAATTCAAGATGATACAAATGACCCCAAGAGCCTCTATTTATAATTCATTTTTTCCCACTTTTGGTGGCTAAATTGGTGGAGACTTATTTTATTAATTTTCTTATCCCCTTTTCCATTATAAAGTCACTTTATAATTTTCTTTTATTTTTAAAAGTGACTTTAATATTTTATTTTCAAAAATTGACTTTATAATAGTTTATTATTTTATTTAAGTCACTTTTAATTAAATTAATTAAAAATAAAGTAATCCTTTTGATTTAATTTTTGTGGATAACTTTATAAATAATTAATTTTATCTATTTATTCCTGGCTAAAAATTTGGGACATTACAGTCCTCCCTTCTTGAAGATTACTTTCCCACAAGCATTCACATATACATGGTTAATTACTTTCACAAAATATTAGGATCCCATGTCATTATTATATCACCATACATGATCAACATGAAATGTGGGACATCTATCATCATAACATCCATAAGACTCACACCCACTTCCTTAAAGTTGGTTTAAGAGATAACTCCAATGCTAAAACTAAAAATCTGATTTAAACTCATCTTAAGACCACTTCCAATGTCATAAACTAATGAAAACTCATCATTACTCAACCTCCAAGTGTTGTAGTGACAATCCAATGCACACAAATCCATGTAATTAGTTATATTCATCAATGTAAATTCTAAAAATTTCATGATCAGTAGTGTAAAATAACCATCTCTCATCAATGTCTGAGTAGAGAACCAATGGGTTAGGGATGGAATACTCCTAACTTCATTCACATCCCCATACCTTGGACAATTTTTCAATTGGAACTCATCAATTACAACATCTACACATACCTCAAGTCTTAAATGTAGGATAGCCCTATGCTCCAATAATTAAACATCATCATGAAGTGTGTCATCCTATGGATACCAAAGTATCACATCACCCAAGATGAATATGAACGTAAAAGTGTTTTCTCTCAAGTTATTATCATGAGCTATCCAAAAACTAAATTATTCCATATGGACTTACCAAGCATCCATCACATGTGTATGACCTATTATGTAACTCGACTCCATTCTATTGGTATAAATTAGAACAACATCAAATAGACTAATAATTAGACCTATGATCAACTCATAAATGCCCTTGTTATCATTATATGATATTTCCTCATCAACATGCCACTGATAGGTGCTATAAGAGCACTCCAAAACTCTCCAAACAATTATAAGCAAAAGTATATAGGCTGAAAACTCCTTGCTCAAAAATGTATGATAGTCACGTATCCTTGTGATGCAACTTGAAAACCAATGGTTCAAGCATGAAATACTATTGTTCTCATGTACTCCTTCATGCCCCATGATGTCTTCCTCATATATCACATGTTCTCCCCATATATAATCAAGAAATGTTGTCATGAAATTCATGAAAGTATTACATAATGACCTACCTTGTATGCAACTTGGATCTTCACACATTAATCTAAACTTAATAACATAACCTTACATATCCAAAAGATAAATGATAGCATGTAAATTTAAGGGATTGATGTTTATCATCATAAGACCAATCTTTACCTCATACCTACCAAGTTTGCCTTCATAGATGCTATCATAAGCTACTATACCAAGGTATGTGCCCTACTAAAAACTTCCCCCATGAGTTTTCATACTTCCCTTCTCAAGGCTACCAGATATAGTGATTAGAGAACTATTGTCTATAATGATTAACTTAATCCTTTTCTTGAAAAACTTAGTTCTAAAATCTAGGACATGATGATGTCTATCTAAGTAGACAAAAGCACAAAGGGACTTCTTCAAATTTGAGTTGAGATTACTTTTGACAATGTCATCCTTTGATACCTCATGGAATATCTATGACATCTCTTCTCTCATAAATATAAATTGTGCCTTTGATTGGCTCACCAACTAAGGTTATTCATTAATCCAATGACCCAACTCATGTGCATGATATGAAATTTAAGAATTCTTCTTATCAAAAAATTGGCTATAGGAAAAAGTGGCTCATATAATCTTGTAAAATGTCCATCCATTATGGATGATGTATTCTCAACCCAAATAGAATCACTTATGTATCCCTCCACATGTGTAGGTATAACACTAGTGGCTGATCCACCAAGTTTGTGCCCAACATCATATCTAATTTGAACCATCAATCGGTTCTCTAAAAGGGGAAAATTATGAACCTTATGGTGCAAACTAGATACACAAATAAATTTTTTTGAATCATGTTTTTCTCTTGTTCACACTCATCTAAATATTCTTCTTGTGTGATTACCTCCAGAAAATCTTCTTTTTCATGCTCAACTTGTATACATTCTTCCCTTGGATGAAATAATGATCTAATGTAAGATTATATTTGTTGCATTGCATTATACATCTGATTGCATAATTATTTCACTTGTTGAAGTTGTTATTTTGCATGTGTAACCACTAATTAGCCTTCTTGGCTCTTTCTATCCAACTATCATATAAGACTTGAGTCTTGTTCACATCTTCCAATGTTTGATATACAAAATTAGAATGTTTGTGGCATAAATCCACAACACATAATTCATATTTAACACCCAAACCTTGAATACCAATATTAGAGGACACTAAAATACCATCATCCACATATGAAATGGATGTTATGTCATGATTAGGACTATTTTTAAAAAATTTAAAATATGTGTCATACCTTGGTGTCATACTTTCAACATCTCTAGTGGGCTAATCAATTATTGTAAACTTTTCCACTTTGTGATCAACATGATGACTCAATGGTGTGCCATGTGTCTCCTCTTGATCCAATGTTATTTATTCTTTATTACTCCCACATGATGATTGAATTTTTCATTGATTATGATCACTTGTAGGTTGTAAATTGTAAACAAGTGATTCCTCTTCCTTTTTTGGTTGTTAGATATTTAACACTTCACTTTTCCCAATGCTTTATTTCTTTTCTCTCTACTGAGATGGACTTGAAAACATCATGTCATCTTCAGCCTCATTTGGTATACCCAAAAATCATGTGTATGAAAATATGTCTTGTATCTCTTGAGGAAGAGAGTGATACTTATCATAGCTGGAGTAATTATTATATTAAATGGAGAAGAGTCAATAGTGTGCCTAATTTCCCTTGAAATTCAATCTTCAATATGATGTAATTTTAAATCACCCTTTGTTGTGAATGGTGAAAGTCTCTCAACATTTGTTCCATGCTAAGAAACTTCCCCATAGCTCCCATCTCATTTTACACAACCGCAATTCAAACCAAACTTAAGTACAAGAAATTGATCTTTACCCAATAGGCTACCAAGATCATGGCTCTAATACCACTAAAATATCCCATATATGATAAATGCTAAAATTTTGATTTTTTCCAAATTTAGTTGTAAATACTTTGCATCTTGTTTAACATTTCATCAAACACTTTAAATTAAATGGAATTGAATTTTGATTTTGAAATACTATTAGGTTCTAACTAAAAATTATGATTTGTTTTGATTGAAAAGTACTTAAAGGGTTTGTAATATCATGTAGATTGAAAGGTTCCAAGCATAGACCCAACTAATAGGAAATGAATATGAAAATATATATTAGGAAACCAAACAAGTCACATAAAAATAGATAAACATACCTAACAATGATAGCTTATCTTATTTATTGATTTGAAAGCTGATTATAAATGAAGATGGTTGAAAAGTACAATCATCTAAGTCTGATATAAATTTGAGAATTTTGCAGTTGCTATCATAGACCCTAGTGACTTAGATCTGATGTTGATATGAAATTATAGTCTATTTTCATGAATTTTGGACCTTGAAAAAGTGATATAAATCAACACAAACACCTCTCTTTGCCAAGAGATCTAATTGGGAACCATCTATAATCATGTTATAAATGAAAATGTTTCTATATCAAAGCCAAACATGAATTCCAAATTCCATTTCTAGCTGAAATTAGAGATCCCTATCCGACCATAACTTGAATGAAGCAAAAACACCTTCTAAAATCACCAATTAAACCCAATGATGAACTCCATATGAATTCACCTCACATTGTGGAATGGGATCGTCTCCTCGATGTAATTAAAAATAATTTTTATCCAAGAGAAAACTCTCCAATATCAATTTTCTAAAGAATTCAAGATGATACAAATGAACCCAAGAGCCTCTATTTATAATTCCTTTTTTCCCACTTTTGGTGGCTACATTGGTGGAGACTTAATTTATTAATTTACTTTTCCTATTTTCCCTTATAAAGTCAATTTATAATTATATTTTATTTTTAAAAGTGACTTTAATATTTTATCTTCAAAAAGTGACTTTATAATAGTTTATTATTTTATTTAAGTCAATTTTAATTAAATTACTTAAAAATAAATTAATTCTTTTGATTTAATTTTTGTGGACAACTTTATAAATAATTAATTTTATTTATTTATTCTTGGCTAAAAATGGGGGACATTACAAGCTATTACCATTCACTTCACTAAGATTATAAATGTTGATTTATATTTTTTTTTCTTTAGCAACTAATCTTCTAGATCTCTTTATATTACACCCTTATAAATTAAAGGTGACCTTATATCCATTATCACACATTTGGCTGACATTTGGTAGATTATGCTTCAATCCTTCAACATAAAGGACATCATGTGTAGGCAATTTTATATCTATATTCAATGTTCCTTTACCTCATATATTTAATAAAATATTTTCTCCCAAGATAAAATATTCTTCCTTACATTTTCTTAGATTGATAAAATTGCTCTTATCACCAGTCATGTGTTTTGAGAAACCACTATCTATTACCCATAAATTTTACTCCTTGGCATAGAGTGCAATTTGAGCAATCATAGATTGATTTTTTAGTTTTCACACATCCTTGGGTTTCTTATATATCTTATGTTTTCCTTTTTTAGAGACTTGTGAACCTTTGTTCACATTGGGAGGCATTATTTTATTCTTACTTTGTTTTTTTGGTCTTAAAAAAATAGTTCTACATTGTTTGTCTATGTTACCAAAATTATTGCAATTATAGAATATTACATTTATATCTAACAATGGAGCAGATGAATTTTTGCTTAAAAATTTTGTTCTCCTTCTAGGTACAACCCTAAATTTAATATCCCTATGACCAAACTAACTACAGGTATAGAAATAACCATAAAATGATGAGGAATACCTGGTCATAACATTTTTTTGTGCTGGATGAGGATCTCTTCTATGCTCTATCTTCTTCAAGTCTCTCATTCTTGTGTAATCATCTGCATTAGCTACCTTTCTGATCTACATCTTCCTTGATTTTTTATATATTTTCTCATTTCTCTTTTTCCTTTCTTTAGGCTTCTTTTCTCCTTCATCTTTCTTATCATCAATAGTGCTTGTGTCTATCTTTATATTCTTACAATATTTCTCTTTCTGTGCTCTTGATTCTCCTTCTACTTTGAAGTTGTGATACAGGTTAGCAGGTGCACTAGTTATGGGAATTTTTCCTTCTTCATAACCAAGACTAGATCTCTCCTTTGAAGGATTTTGATAATTGATCAAATCATCAATAATGTCTGATCTTCTTTTCAGCTTTAGACCTTAGTATATTTGATCTTTAGCTTCTCAAGTTATTTTTCTCAAAGCCGCTGTCACTACTTCTAACTTCATGCACTCATTATATTTAGATTGTAGTTCAAGTTTGACTACATATTCTATTCTTTTAGAATTTTCAACTTGTGTATTTAAGCTAACCACCATCTGATCATATTTTTAAAGAATTTTAGACACTTTTTCAATCTCTTTTTGTCCAAGCTTCTTCTATTTTGAGTTATCTTTTATTATCTTGTCAATTTATTCTACAACATAGATGAGTGCACACTCTAGATCCACTTCTCATTATTCTTCTTCATCTAAGTCTTCAACGTATTCTTGATCCATAGAAGTTGATCCTAATGTTTTGAATACACTTACTTTTCTTCATCCACAAAGTCACAATTATGGTCATCATCAAAATTATCACAATCATATAGTGAATCACTGTCTCCTTTTATGTACAAGCCTTTCTTATTTTTGAAGAATTTATTCTTCTTGGAATAGTGGGGTTTCATATTTTTACTATCATCTTCTTGCTTAGAGTTATCCTTTTTTATGTGTTCATTTAGTATCAAAATGTCCTAATTTACCACATTTAAAGCATTTAAAGGGTAACCTACCTTTGTACTTTCTAAACCTTATTTTTAATATTCTAACAAAGTTGTCTTCTTCTTCATCAATCTCCTTAGATCTGGATGTAGGTGCTTATACCTTTATAGGTTTAGATGATCTGAATGTAACTTCTATCTTGAAGGTATCTATTTCTCCCATTATCATCTCATAGGTTGTGAATGTTCCATGCAACTCATCAACAAGGAGTTTATCCAAATATCTTGCTTCCTCTATTTCAAAGATTTTTGAGTCATACCTTGATGGAAAAAATCTTAGGAGCTTTTTGACAATGACAAGATCTTTCATCTCTTTTCCAAGGCCTCTGATTACATTGAATATTTTATCTACTCTAAGGAGGTAGTTTCTAATTTTATCTTCTTCATTCATTTTAAGTCTTTCAAATTTGCCTTTAAATGTTTATATCTTAGCTTGCTTTACCTTGTTATCAAATTCATAGATGCTCTTTAATTTGTTCCAGATATCTTGTGCATTTTGATAATGCATCACTTTGATAGACTTTGAATTAGACAATCCATATAGAACAAAATTCTTAGCCTTAAAATGTCTCTTATATGAATTCTTAGTAGCCTAATCAGTAGTAGTTATAATAGAATATGTATATCCATTTACAATAGACATACATACATCAAACCCTAATGAAGATAAATAAGCTTCTATTCTAATGATACAAAATTCATAATTTTATCAATCAAAGATATGCCTATTTTATTTGAGGAAGAGCCTTATTGACTAGCCATTTATGTTCACCATCCAAGTTCTACCTGAGATGATTAAGATTCTTCTAAGGAACCAATGCTCTGTTACCAATTATTGGAAAATAAATATCTATTGAGAGAGGGGTGAATCATTAGGTTGACTAACTTATTCCTTTTTAAAATAATTTTAATGTAGGATAAAAATATATGTAGAAATCACATACACAAAAATATTCATAACACTAAATATAACATGGAAAACCCAATATGGAAAAAAATAACACCATGACAGTAATTACTAAAATCTATTATTTTAATCAAACCTCACAATTAGGAACCTCATTTGTTATAATGTTTAAGAGCACCAATTATAAGGAGACACCAATGCCTTGATTTAAGATCACCTACTCTAAGGAAGTGTTAAATCCTTAACTGAGCACCAACTCAACTTATTTGATGGTACCCACTAATTAGATCTATATTCAAAATATGGCATCCTCACATGTGCCTTTTTCACCTTGATTGTTAGTTTTTGCTATTGATACACTTGGAATCCTCACATTAATCCTTGACTATTTGACTTTAAACCACTCCATGAATTTATTATGAAAGTTCCATGATTGTGACACTTGTCACTAGCACATTTACTTGAATGTACCTTTGATAAATTGACTTTGATATGGTTCATTAGATATTCAATCTATGATTAAGTACTAACCATTGATTGAGATATTTTAAATATTAATTCAAGGACATAGGAAATATAAAGTCTTAGAACATTTCCTTAAACTAGTAATTACTAGGTTGAAGGGGTTGGTTGTACAATGATAAGAAAAAATTAAGTTATAACTTAAGTAACTAGTTCCCATCTAAATCTAATCAACATATAAATATAACATGACTATGAACACCATGGCTTAAAACCTTAGGGTTTAACTAAGAAACACTATAATGTTTAAGAGATAAAACAAGTCATTATTTAGCTCATTTTTCTTCATCTAAACCTACGTATCATATATCTAGGATGCACTCAAAAAACCCATAACAAATCTTCAATCAATTTATCTTCAATCCTTCAAAAATGGTCTTTGTAAAAGCATGACAACTTTACATTATTCAATTTTAAAACATGTTCTTCTCTCTATCAATCCTAACTAATCCTTTGACATCAATGTCATCAAAAATTCTCATTTTGACATTAATGACAATGATATGGACAAAAAGGGAAGCCTAAATTCGATAGGCTTTCCATTTCCTACAATCTAACTTCCATCTCAAACACAACAACCATGCTTCTGATGCATAGTAAGTTGGTGCAATGAGAGGAAAGGTAGCAAGGTGTAAGTCTAAGTATGATAGATCCTATAGATTCTACACCTTATTCAAATCATAAAGTTGGAAGGGTGAATCAAATTTCTCCAATGTATCAATCTCCATACACTTCCTTGCCTTTAAGGATTTAAGAAAAGATGAATACTCCTACTCTAAACATTATTGATTCTTTGAAGAATGCTAAGGTATCCATATCTCTTTGGGATCTACTTCACTTATTTAGTCAAAAAGAGATCCTTTAAGAGTAACTATCTCAAATTCATGTTATCCCTCAACCATCAATTCATGGTTATTTTTCCCTTACCAATGCTCTAACACACATTGTTGATCCCTATTCCAAATCTAAAAAGCATCCACCCTTCCACCTCACTCTCATTGTTGGAAACAAAATTATTCACAACTATATAGTGGATAGTGGGGATAGTACCTCAATGATGCCAAAGGTTATAGTTGATAAATTAGACATAAAATATGAACCATACAATAAAAAGGGTGATTTGGCTTGATGGTACACCTACTAAGTCAGTGGGACTAGTTAAAAGTTTAAAAGTTTTCCTTTATGAATGTCCTAGCTTCCCCATCCTTCAAGACATTATTGTTGTTGACTTGCCTACTCACTTTTCTATCTGCCTCTAAAGGGATTTCACAACCAATAGAGGAGGCTACCTCTTAGTTTATTAGTCCTTCCTGGTCTTCAATATAAGGTATGGATAAAAGGTAACTAATATAACTCAATCACTAGCTAAATTTCTTATTAATTCCTATGTAGAAGCAAGCTCCAATCTAAATTGTGCCATCAATGACCATGAGGAGTTTGTTGGGGATGATGGAACATATTATAATATTAAGGTAATATATGATCTATTTATATATGAGTATGGTGTAGACACCTATGGACATGATCTATACAATTATTTTGAGCAAATTGATCTTGGTACATACATCATCCATGAGGGAGTATATGAGAAATCTAAGGTAAGAATTAAATATTATTTTTCACAAGGTATTGAGGGAAATTACCTTATTCATATGTATGATGATGATAATTTGAAAAACATGATAGATCAATATAGTTAGAAAGATATTATATTATGCCTACACTTTACGGAGGAGTACATGAGCATGAAGAAGAGAATGACTTATGGTAAAGGCTCCATGCCACAGGTCAAGATTTTGAGTAGTTTAATAAGACTACTTATCTTCCTAAGAAGTTTATATTTGATGTTAATAAATTGTGCTTGATTCTAATCAACAACAATGGGAAGTTTCAAGATATGGGACTTGCATCTTGAAATAACCTCTAGATTTTTGAGAAGCTGGTTCTTCTTTATATTAAGTAGATACTAGGAAAAGGGATAGGAATTTAAATAAAAAACACAAATGCAAGAAAGGAAATCTAATCTATGGCAATGCACCTGAATGTGATTCGACCTTAATCCTGAGCACAATGAGACTACATGTAAGATTCATTTACATTTAAGAGAAAATAAGTGCATGATCAATGTACAAGATGGAAATAATAGAAATAGAGGCTCACAGCATAGACTACTTTTGCTGTGATACAAAAAATGTCAACAAAGGCATAGGGTTCAATCTTCTTATTTGAATTTTATAGTCATATAAGAGGTGTAGAAACACATACAATTATATAAACCTTTCAACTCAAGAAAATGAGACAAAAGCAAATGACATTCCTAATTACAGTTCTAGAAAGTCTACAGCCTAGACTACTTTTGCAAATGACATAGAAAATATCAACAAAGGCATAGGGTTCAATCTTCTTATTTAAATTTTCCAATCATATAAGAGGCACAAAAACATGTATAGTTATATAAACCTTTTAACTCAAGAAAATGAGATAAAAGCAACTGATATTACTTAGTCACAGCTCTAAAAAGTCTAGACTCTTTACAATAATTCTCTCTTAAAAATTCTCTCAGATCCTTCCAATAATGATCCCCTTCTAGTGATCTATGTACCCTTATTTATAGCCTTGGATTCACTCTAGATTGTTTGCTTGTCCCCAATCTAATGGCCCAATTGAAATCTAATCGAACTAGCAGTACACTTCATCTTCTGACAGTTTATTGGCTAAAATAGATTATAGGACACTCACTTCTCTCAAACACTAGATAACAGTTAGCCAATTATTTGAAAATCTTCCTATTACTCAGGAAAAACTAGAAGATGACACTTGGCATGTTTTGTAGCACCTATTGAAGGCACATGGCACTTTTTGCATAACTTATACTCTTTTGTGTCTTTACTTAGGAGTGTTCTACCTTTGACACTTGTTGCAATTCGCTTCCTCAAAACTCCAAAATATTAAAATAAAATAAGACCCACAACATTTCTTTTAAAAGGGACACAGGGATAGGTGTCAATCTCCACTTCTTCATTAAAGGACACATGACAATCTCTACTTCTCTTACCTAGGGTTATGTGGTGATCTCCATTACTTATAGCTATCCTTTTAGAAACCTATAGAAGATGACACATCCCTGTCTCCTCTTTACTCTATTTATACCATATAAACAATTTGGGTCTCATTTCACATTTACATAGATAGTGACACCTGGTGGCTTCTACTTACTTAAGAAACAAAACTTGGGACCCACCATAGTATTTGCTATATTAGTAAAGCCAAAATGAAGATAATTCAAATTGTGACATGTGGTGGATTCTACTTGATTCTACTAGGGTACATGGCACATTCCGTTGCTTTTAGAAAAGCAACATTGAGACCTTTTGTGATTACCACTTGGCACTTTTTACTTGATCTTGATACTTAGCTTGTTAAACCTTTCACTAAAAAGAGATGAAATGTAGGTGCTAATATGAAACCACAGATGATGACACTTGGCGCATTACGCTGAGTCACTGTGAGATACATGGCACATTCTGACCAGCTCATAAAAAATATGAAAGGTGCCTTGGATGATGACACTTGGCTTTTCTGCTAGAGAAAGGATGCCTTAGAGGATGACACTTGTTAGCTTCTGCTTTACTTCAACACTTAGACAAAAATGAATCAAAAGGAAAATAGAGTCCATGTTCTATTTCAAAACTCCACCATCTCAGACCAATGTATGTGAAGACAAAATTTTGTGGTGTGTGATTGAAAAATAGAATGAAACATAGAGTAAATTTTTTACTCTATAGTAACTAACGACCTTGAGGACTTTTGAGCCTGCTAGAAAAGAAACCATAATTTCTCGCATATAAAAATGTGGCAACAATCATAACTTCAATAAGGCTATCTAATAAATAGACCATTCAACATCAAATAGCCCCTACTTATTTTACAACTCCTGGAAAGCTAAATCAAGGTTAACGATGTCCTTATGCAAAAACTCTACAAAATATGAACTGTAACCTTCAATTAGAATTCAAGCTAGATCAAAACAACTTCCACTTCTGGCACTGACAAATCAGACACATCTAGGGAATTATGGAGATTTTGGAGAGACTTAATGTTTCCAGAGTCTTGAAAATTTTGAAAAGATTCTAAGCCATGGCCACATGCTCCAAGAACACTTACTTATAAGGGAGAGTGTGAAAGAAAAAATAAGAAAATAAAGCAACAAAATTTAAAGCAAACTACTATATACAGCTAACCAAGTATATTTGCCTCCCTCCTAGATCAAAAGGAAAATTTCTAAAGTTTCCTTCATGGTGAGAAGACTTGTGGTGCCAGATAAATGACTAAATGGGATGGAGCTCTAGTGACTTTCTCTTCCTGCTTGCCACCCTTATTGGCCTGAATCTAAGTGAATTAGAGTCAAACATGCTTCCAATATATACATACTCTTCTTGTTCTTGAAAGCTTGTCAAATGCTAGTTCTTCATACTGGTGTGTCTCATCAAGAAATCAATGGTTGTTGGCTCATCACCACAAGCCCTTGGATATACCTTATTGATTGGCTTATCTCCTTCTACCTCATTCTCAAGTTCCATTTCATGATCATCCTCCTTGTTGACTTCAACCTCTTGAAAGGATAAGTCTAAAAGCTTGCATCCCCTTTGCATACTTATCTAAATCTCAATGCTATCTTTTCCACCTGAAGCCAGCTCACAGCCTTCTTGAAGAATACTGTAACCTGCCCCAATGACTTCAAATAAGTCATTCAAAACATGTTAAAAAATTATCTCTTTTTCATCAGAGATAGAGGCAAAAGCTTATGACTTGTCCTCTAGTTCATCAAAGGGTGTACATATAGTGATTTCTTCTTCATTTGTACTCATGAAATCTTCTTTACTAGCCATGAACTAAGCATACTCCTCTACATAGTTATTTTCTTCCTCCAAAATAAGTTCCTCTTTAAAAAGGGATGAAGAAGAAGATTGATGGTTATACATATGCAGAAGAAGAGATAATTCTTGAGCTAGAATCAAATGATCCTCTTCTTTCTATTTGTCCATCACTTCATCTATATCAGATGTAGCTTGATAGCTCTCTTGGAGGGATGTAGATGGGGTGCATTCAAATGTAAGAATTTTTACTTGATCATCGTCATGAGTGAGAGTAGCCTCAACCTCTTCAAGGATTTGAACAAAACCTTTCTCCTCCTTCTTTTTGCCCCATGATTCCATTGTTTGTTTCCAACTCATGACCTTGTGACCAGAACTTTTCCCTTGGGAAGAGGTATCAATTTTATCTTCTTCAAGATCCCTAACTGGTTCATGATTTTCCCTCTTCCAACTCAAAATTTGGACATTATGTTGAGAGATCTGAGGATTGGTAAAGGAGGTATTTTTTGGCATAGGCTCCTCTCTAAGGTCTGAAAGCTCTATCTCTCTTTCTCTAATCAATCTCATCTTTGCCTCTAATTCCTTAATTTGCTCAGCTAGATTTTCTTGAAAGAGTCTTTCTTGGAGCTCATAGGAATCATCATAGAAGTGGGGAGTGCATAAAGGTTGCAATGAAAAACAAGAAGCTTCTTGAGGAAGGGTGGGAGGGACTTGAGGGGGAAGTGAGGGCTTGGATTCTACTTCCCTTGATACCAACATAGACTCAACATAATTGGGGAAAGGACCTTGATAGGTTTGACTTGGCTCATGAGCTGGGGCTACATATATCTGATATGAAACTTGTGGCAGTGAATATGCAGGTTGATAGACTTGGTAAGGTTGTCTCTCATGAATACTTAGCTTCTCTTCTCAAAATGCAATCAAGCCACACACATAAAATATCTCATATGTAAGCCTTTACCAATTTGCTCTTTCAATTTGAGCCCATTCACTTTTAATTAGATCTACTACATTTCTTATTTGATAGATGACATTATTAGGAATTTCTTGGCCACATCCCCTTTTATTATCAAGCTCTAATACATGTTTTTTATATCCCAACAATGCTTGTTTGAAGGTGGAAATGAGATTAGGTTGAGTATGAGATGTGACATATTGGAAAGATTGGGCATAAGACTGATATAGCTCATGATAGGGTTGAGGTTGGTCATATCGAACCTATGAAGGGAAAAACTTATAGCCATATGCATCCTTGTTACTTGATGTGATTCCATGAGAAACCTAATCTTGATTAAAAATATATGAAGGGGCATAAGACCCATAGCTCTGAGTAAAAAAATTATACATACCAAATGGTGATTTCTTGATGATACCAGGACTACTTAACTAGCTGATTCAACTCAGAGTCATCATTGGTGTTGATAAAATAAAAACCTCTAAAGGCTGGTTGGCCGAAGAACACACCAAAAATTGTTCAACTCCTTGAAAGATTGGTCCCACCAGGAATGCCAAAACCTATTGATTATTTAAAATTGCCCTTGATTCTAATCAAAAATAATGGGAAGTTTCAAGATATGGGACTTGCATCTTGAAACAACCTCCAGATTTTTGAGAAGCTGGTTCTTCTTTATATTAAGTAGATATTGGGAAAAAGGATAGGAATTTAAATTAGAAACACAAATGCAAGAAACTAAATCTAATCTATGGTGGTGCACCTAAATGTAATTTGACCTTAATCCTAAGCACTATGAGACTATATGTAGGATTCATTTACATTTAAGAGCAAACAAGTGCATGATCAATGTAAAAGATGGAAACAATAGAAATAGAGGCTCACAACATAGACTACTTTTGTTGTGATAAAAAAAATGTCAACAAAGGCATAGGGTTCAATCTTCTTATTTGAATTTTACAGTCATATAAGAGGTGCAAAAACATGTACAGTTATATAAACCTTGCAACACAAGAAAACAAGACAAAAGCAAATGACATTCCTAATTACAGTTTCTGAAAGTCTATAGCCTAGACTACTTTTGCAAATGACACAAAAATATCAACAAAGGCATAGGGTTTAATCTTCTTATTTGAATTTTCTAGTTATATAAGAGGCACAAAAACATGTACAGTTATATAAACCTTTCAACTCAAGAAAATGAGACAAAAGAAAATGATATTACTTAGTCACAGCTCTAGAAAGTCTAGACTCTATAAAATAATTCTCCCTCAAAAATTCTCTCTGATCCTTCCAATAATGATCCCCTTTTGGTGATCTCTACACCCTTATTTATAGCCTTGGATTCACTCTAGATTGTCTGCTTGTTCCCAATCTAACGGCCTAATTGAAATCTAACTGAACTAGAAGTACGCTTCATCTCCTAGCAATTTATTGGCTGAAACAAATTACAGGATGCTCACTTCTCTTAAACACTAGATAACACTTAGCCAATTCTTTAAAAATATTCCTATTACTTAGGAAACATTGGAAGACAACACTTGGCATGTTTTGTAGCACCTATTAAAGACATGCGGCACTTTTTGCATAACTTATACTCTTTTATGTCTTTGCTCAAGAGTGTTCCACCTTTGACACTTATCGCAATCTACTTCCTTAAAACTTGAATAGCTTAAAATAAAATAAGACCCACAACATTTATTTTAAAAGGGACACAAGGATAGGTGTCAATCTCCACTTATTCATTAAAGGACACATGGCAATCTCTGCTTCTTTTACCTGGGGTTACATGGTGATCTCCACTGCTTATAGCTATCCTTTTAGAAACCTATAGAAGATGACACATGGCAATCTCTGCTTTACTCTGTTTATACCATAGACACAATTTGGGTCTCATTTCACATTTACATAGATAGTGACACCTAGCATCTTTCACTTACTTATGAAATAAAACTTGGGACCCACCACAGTCTTTGCTATATCAATGAAGCCAAAATGAAGATAATTCAGATCATGACACATGTGGCTTCTGCTTGATTTTGCTAGGGTACATGGTACATTGCATTACTTTTAGAGAAGCAACATTGAGACCTTCTGTGACTGCCACTTGGCACTTTTCACTTAATCTTGATACTTAGCTTGGTAAACCTTTCATTAAAAAGAGATGAAACATGGGTGCCGATATGAAACTATGGATGATAATACTTGGCACATTCCATTGAGTCACTGTGAAATACATGGCAGATTCTGACCAACTCACAAAAAATATGAAAGGTGCCTCAGATGATGACACTTGGCTTTTTTACTAGAGAAAGGATGCCTTAGAGGATGACACTTGTCAGCTTCCACTTTACTTCAATAGTTAGAAAAAAGTTAATCAAAAGGAAAATAGAGCCCATGTTCTATTTCAAAACTCTACCATCTCAGACCAAAGTATGCGAAGACAAAATTTCACAATGTGCAACTGAAAAATAGAATGAAACATAGAGTAATTTCTTTACTCTACAGTTAAGTTTGTTGATGAGCCTAACAAGTATAAATGAAAATGTCTTGCTAAGCATAAGATAGAGTGTCTAACTAATGTCAAAGGATCTATAATCATGAAAAGACCTAATTAAGCCAAAACAAAATATTTTGTCATTAAGGAGTATTCAACACCTTAATCTCATATTGAATCACTCTCAGATGTGATGAAATAGAAACAGAACAAGCTTGATGATCTTAGACATCAAGTACATCATACATAAGAAGAAGGTAAAGTTGAATCAGTCTTGATGATTCTTAAGATGTTGTTTGAGGAGTGACAAATGGGACTGGAAGAAGTCAAGATGGTTATAATTTCAAACAAGATCCTTGGTGGGGGAAATAAAACATCCTTGAAGGCTCAAAGTAGTCCACTTGTAGAAAACAAAATACCTAGGGATGGTATGTCTTTTAACCATCAACATGAGAAAATATTTGTTGAAAAACATGTTTCACATGATAGGTTTCTTTCATGGATCATCAAATATTCAAGAGGTACCATATTTGACCCTATTTGAAACATGACGAGTTATTATTCACCTCAATTTTTAGGTCTTATACATACTAGGGTAGGTGTACTTTTATTTTGTGTTATGTGTTTTCCATAAGTGTTCTTAGGAACACGTGTGTTTAATTATAGGTGTTATTTTTCATGTTTATTTTTGTTTTTTAGTGTGGTTTTATAGGAAATTAAATTTCATATCTATGTATATGTGACTCCATATCCTAATATATATGAGTAGGTTGTTGGTCTTTGGCATAGCTAGCTTGGTACCCCTAGGAAATCACTATGAATATTGACTAATTTGACCATAAGTAAAATTAGGTCAACACTTTATAGTTAAAAAATTCATTTAGGGGTTTAATAGGTTATTTTATGTGTCCTTAGTCTTAATAGGGTCAACACTATGCTCTATCTTTGTCATATTTATCTTAGATAGGTGTGTGCCATTCGAAGGCCACTTTTGGGGTCATTTATGGGACTAGTATGGTTTCCATAGGATGAAAAATGTTTCAAAGTCTATTTCAACATCACATGTGTCATTATATGTTGTGGATCTATTTTAGAATTGGCAACATGTAGGTGTAACATGACAACAAGAAGATCAATGGCAATTTCGGCAATTTTTAGTTGTTTTACGGTCTATTCAACATAGTTGGTACATGGGAGAAATAAAAGAGTGTTTCTTAAACTCCCTTAATTTAAATTCAATGCTTTATAAGATTTGACAAGATCAAAAATGGCATAAAACTATTCCACATTTCCATCACTCCCTTTTACATGCAAAAATGGTCAACTAGTTTTAGTCTAGTATGGAAAAGAAGAGGAGAGTTGGATTAAATTCTCTTAAGTGATGATAAAACTCATTATATAATTAAAATACATGGAAATATTTTAATTTTTGGTTAAATTTCCTTTATGAGACATTATTAAGAAGGTCTACTACTATTATTGACCTGCACATTCCCATGGCCTATAGTTTTCTCCTCTATTTGGATTGATCCATACAAACTAGGAATATCACATGTTTTTATAGAGTATAGAAATTATTATCACATGGTCCTCATTTATTTTTAAAATTTCTGAATTCAAATAATATACATGAACTATCTTATTTTGGTAGGAGGATACCATTGAAGTTGCAAACTAGTGTTCCACCTATTGTACAGTCATTATCATATAATTACCTTCAAGACAAAGGGGGGATATGATTGTTTCCACTTTTTAATGATTATAAAATACTAATTTAAAATTATATTCTCATTATTATCATTGAATATATCAATAACATAGTCACATACATGTACAATCAACTTTCCTGCAAACATTCACCTATGTTCAAGTGAAAAGATGTTTTGGATAGTCATGTTGAACAAGAGAGGAGGCTTAAAAGTTTTTAAAAGTCTCTAAATGTGGAGAGAATAAATTTTAAATGATATAATTATTTTTATAATTGGTTGTAGAGCCTAAATCATTGCATATAGTCTTGTACCATATCTCCACCTACAAGTTTCCAATAGTGATCTAATTGTAACTCTAACAAAGGTCTGAGGGTATCGTATGAAGATGTTTGAAAGAATCTTAAACCTTTAAACATGTCTAGGAGGATAAAAAATCATCATGGTGAGAGTATAATATATATCGAGAGATAAAACCATGCTCATAGGTGGAGAAAGTTACTAAAGGGACACTTTAGCTTAAATTCTCAGAATCACATCTTGCCCATAATTTTGATCCTTTCATGGTATAAGGTCTTGAGGTTTAGATAGGTCTGGTTATTTATATCATGAATACCATGCATAAGGGCAAGGATTTGAGATAATAAATAGTTATTTAATAAATAAAGGATGAGGGTATAATTTTTTCTAACATAGACATTTTTGACCTAAAGAACTCAGTGAATATTGTGGTAAGATGGGATAAAATAAATAATCTTCTTATGATTTATGGTATTGAGTGAGACTATTATCTCCATTAATAATAATATCTCACATAAGTAGAGTTTATCATAATAAAGCATAAGTAATTTATATATGAGCATCTAAATTAGTTTTCAATCCCCATATAATTCACATCTACATGTATCTATAGTCACCTACAATCAAACTAACTCCTACTAAGTGTCGAGAGAGAGGTAGTTTGGATGTTAGGATAACCTTCAGGTATGAGATGAATTTGAAAAACTATGAGGTGACCTAAATTACATTAAAATAGGTTAATATCATAGGGTATGGTGTTCAAATACCTATCACTACCTATAGGAAACTTAAAGAGGTCTAAGTGGCAACTCATAGTCTATCATAATCATAGGTTGCTCATGCTAATAAAAGATGAAAGATTATCTAATGGCCAAAGCATGAAATGATTGGATATTCATAATTAAAATAAAAAATAAATACATCACTTCATATGTGTTTCTAAAAATACATATTCACCTATAGGAGCCTCATTCCCCTAAGGTGAATGCACCTACAATCTGGTTTGTAGACTAGTCCTAACAAATGGAAAGTGTAAGCTTAGAAAGGTGGCATAAGTCTAAGTGGGATGTTGATCATGATAATAAATACCCACAAAGTGATGGAATTGAATTCAATATTATTAGATAAGGAAATAGGGAAGAGACTAAATTTAAACATTCAACCTACAGTCAATACATAGTTCATGCATAGTCAAACCATATAAGTCTATCTTTAGGGATTTGGGAGTTTGAGGGATTTAGAATAGTGATCCAGCCCTAGGATTTGGTGTATAAGGTATTCATGGCATATTTTTATTCTCCCATATTATTTATTTGACCAAATAAATAGGGGAGATGCCCTTTATTATATCTCAGATAGAGGGCACTCCTAGATAGTCAAGTTTGTAGACTTGGTGAGTAAGTGACAAGGGGATGAGATGTAAAGTAGTATAACACTAAAAAGTGATGTGGAATTATTTTTAGGACATGAAAAACGTGTATAATATTCTTTAGGAAGTATTAATACTCATCAATGGTTATGGTAAACTAGAACATGCTAGGCCTATTTGCCTTAGACTAGACATAAGCCCTACAAGGGTATAAACATCACTTCCATGACCACATAAACCTTAAAAACAAATTTAGAGACTTAAATATAAGATATTAGTTTGAGAATATCCTTTTTTTTGCATATATACAACACAAGTTGGTCATTTTGACCCATTTCCATCACAAGGGTATGCAAAACGCACTCAAGAGCTCCATATACCATATTCAATAGCTCACACCTATACATACAGATTAAATGGTGACCTAAGGAGATATTAATGGTTTAAGGAGGTCCCTAACTTGGTTTTAGTGGATTTTTTTCAAGATTTGGATGTCTAGGCTTTATGAATCATCCTTAAGATCCAAAACTTGTTAAAACCCTCTTAAACACTTACCAAAGTCTTGATTAGAAAGAGTTGGATGGAAATGAATTAAAAATGGGTTGGTTTATCAAGAAAATGTTTTGTACTTGTGTATGATTCTCTCAGACTCCCTCCCATTAAATTGGTTTATATCCTACTTCTATGGATAAGGTAAAAATGTGGATTTTTTGCAAGTTTATGATTATTTTGAGGGTGTAAATGAGTTTTAAAGAATGAGATAAAATGGATAGGGTAAATTGGGACAAATTATAACTGTAAATATCCATTTATAAACTCAAAATATATTATAAATATCTTTACCCCATCATTCATTCTAGGCAGTCTTTAGTAGAAAGTGGAAATGAAGAATGACTATTAAGTGAGAAGATGATAAGTCTAATTAGGGATCCTTTCAAGGTCTAATTCAGGGATTGGAAGGAATATTGGTCTTATAAAGGTGTCCTAGAACCTCTTCCTTGGTTTTTTATTTAAACTGAAGGCCACTTGGGTGACAAATATGAGTAATGAGACATAGAAGGCTCATGAATGACTAAAGATTGTGAGAATAAGTGTATAAAAGGAGGATATGAGTTAGGGACACATCTACTAATTATTATGGAATGTTTATAACCTCTATAAAATATTTTATAGGTGTAAAATCTCCCTAGTGTAGTTTGGAATAGTCAAAAGATGCCTCATCATGAAGGTAGTTTTCAAGAAGGCCGTTTGAAGACCCTATGCTAGTTTTGGAGAGTTTGATGCTTAATATGGACACTTGCCCAAGATGACCTTCTAGACTTATGTTATCCACTTCATTATTTTTAAAATAGTTTTCATACCTTGACATATGGTATTGTAACCCTTGATCTCCACTCTTTCTCTCTCTTCTCACACATTCTATAAATGCAAAGCATTTTAGCCTTTATATTCTAATTATACACCTAATATGGTGAAGTCATATTGGTTTGATATTATAATTTACCTTTGGAATAACATATGAAATTTGGTTTTGCAATCAAAATCTATTATTGTCACCAAATCTTTCACCCTAGAAGAAAGTGATCAAGTTTCTTCCAAATTTGGGAAATGTTGGAACATTTCCAGGCATGTGGATATACATATATAGGAAATAAAGTTATATATTTAAAGGGATAGCTCATTAAATGTATATAAACAAAACAAACTCTATCTAAACTAGTTTTCTTGAAAGGAAAATATTTATAAATTATAGAAAAAGAAACCTACTCTAAGAGTGGTAATACACCAAAATTATCTTCCATGTGAATATCATATTCTAGTGCATAATACAACAAAATTCATAGACCATTTTCAAGATCTAAGGATTCTAACACAAGTATTTCAGTATAGAGGCAATATGAATAAAACAACACAAGGTAAACAAACTAAAAGGTAGATTGTAAATTCTAAGAATAGTTATACACTTACAATAATTTAACACACTTAAATGCACTCTACATGACCTATTAGACTAAGAAATTTTTCTTAGGAATGAAAAATAAAGGATGGAAGGATGGAGAATCATCACTTCCTCTCATTATACATCACTTACATGCTCAAAGAATCATTTATAAACTTTAAATAATAGACTAGTACTAATGCTTAAAGGCAAAATGTGATATCAATCCAGTAGGGCTTCACCATACATTTTTTGCAACTCCTTTTCACTAACCTAAGGGTTGTATTTATAGTAGAAAGGAAGTGAGAGGTGAGGATTTTTAGTGCTAAAAAGAGGAATCAATATATTATAAGCCTCCAACTGTGGATGCAACTATCTTTGCAAATGACACTCATTCAAGTCATTCGATTGATTCATGTCACCTCAAGTGGTTACATAGTTAGCTTGCTCTTTCAAAGATGCTTCCCTAATGTTTTCACCAGTAGAATCAATATATTTTTAGCTGAGTAATGGCCTAAATGTGGTTATTGAAAATGATTCCACCTATTATAGATTTATCTTGATTCTAATAGCTTCTCACCATCTCACTAACGTGTGTAATGGCATAGGGGAAAGTCTTTTTCATTTTTTTAGCCTTGGAGATGAAACCACGTAAATCATATGTGTATGCCTTCATGTTTGCCATAATTTTGGATCCACATGTATGTCTATAAACATCCCTTGAAATCTTATCCTAGCTTGACCTTAGTCAAATGTTCAACCCCTTTAGAGCCTCTTAACCTTTCTTATTTTGATCAGCCATTAAAAATAACTCAAATCTTGATCTGATCAAGTGATGTGAGCCCTCTAATCTACTTTATTTTTCTCTATCTAATATTAAATGGATGAATAACTTTATCCCTTAGATATTTGATCATTCAAATGAGGACCATCAATCTTCCTAAGATCCATTATTTAAATACCAATCGCTAGCACATCACTATTTAAATGCCAACAACTAGACCATCACCTTGAATTTGACATCCATGCAACTGTCACTCTATTAGAAAAATTATTTTGGGGTATTTACTTAGACCTATTTCTTTAGACATTTGCTTTGGCTCTTTCCTCGACAATTTTCCCATGGATAATTCTTTCAGCCATTTCTTAAAAAAGTGTCCTTTAGATTTTACTTTTGGCCCACTTTTGTTGAGAATAACCCTTTGACTTTTCTTATTTATGACTCTTCAAAAATCATATACATGCCCTTTAGCTTTTTGAAATATCCCTTAAAAAAGACAAAACATGCCCTTTGACTTTTGTAACAAACCACTTTTCTCTTAAATAATTCCTTTAGAAAAAAGTCTGAAGGGATTTTGCCTTAGTTTCTTTTACTTTGGAAACACTCCCTTCGAAGGAAAAATACCTTCAAGAAAATTGCATAGGCACCTTACTTGAAAATTCCTTTGGAATTTTTGTTGAAGATACCCCTTTGGAAATCTATAAGATGTCTTTCAAAAAAATTGAACTGTACTCTCCAAAAATCTTGAAAAGGACACATTCCTGAGAAAAGACCCTTTGAGAAAGTGTGTAAGGAACTTGCATGAGAAATGATACTTTAGACTCCTTGAAAAGGACCAATTCCTTTAGAAATCTTGTAAAGGACCAATTCCTTTGGAAATACTATTTCAGACAAAATGTTTGAAAGAATTCCTTTGAAAAGATTATTTTAGATAAAATTCCCAAAACAATTCCTTTGTCCTGAACAAGAAACTTGAAACAAAACTTTGTTGAAAGAAATAATAGTTATGCAAAAAGATTTACCAAAATATTTTGAAGGAAATTACACTTGACACTTTATTGTGGGTATAGTGTGAAATGCTTCCTCTAGCAGACAAATTCTGAATGTTGCACTTAGCCAAAATGAAAGATGTAAAACTTGGGAGTGAAAAATGGCTAACATTCTTGGTAATTCCTAGTGGTGGCATGCCTACTATGACTAAGACTAGATACCTAAATCCTTCCATTGGGCATGGAGTCATGCATATAAGCACCCAAAATGACTTGAACAAAAATTTAGCTCTAAAATAACACAATTGGGTTGATCCACACACACAAATTCAAATGCACACATTAAGAAAAAGGAAGGAAACACAATTGTGCTACTATTTACACAATAGACATGCAAGGACTAATAGCACAACTTTAGATGTATCCCATTTATAGGGATAGGTAATTCTTCTCCATTTATCTTAGTTAGATAAAAAGAGTTACTTTGATTTCACTTGTTAATGATGTAATGGCCACTCCAAAAAGCATCAAACTTTGTATGTCTACCCAATTTTACTCTATCCTCATCCCATTTTAGAACCAAGTCACCTTCTTTGAACACTATTGTACTTGAAATTTTTTTAAATGACTTCTTCATGAGTAGTTGGTGGTGTTCCATGGCTTTTTTTGTATTGTCTCTTACTTCTTACAACTATATTAGTTTTGTCAATCTAATTTCCATTAGAGTATTTTCAAGTATTTTTAGCTGATGTGCAAGCTCTAGAGTAGGGAGTTCTTGAGAAATGGACAACCTAGCCTATCTCCCATAAACAAGAATAAAGGGAGAGTTACTAATTGATCTCTTAGGAGTAATCTTATCATCATATAATGATATCTTCAACATGGGGTGCCATGCACTTTTATTATTTACCAATGTCCTTTTGATGATCTTGGTGAATTTTTTGTTAGTAGAC
Source organism: Torreya grandis (assembly GCA_037957365.1). NCBI lineage: Eukaryota > Viridiplantae > Streptophyta > Pinopsida > Cupressales > Taxaceae > Torreya > Torreya grandis. Next base: position 1,518,918 of record JARHVA010002639.1, on the reverse strand, counting down.
TTAGCCAATCCATTAACTTGAGGGTAATATCTAGATGAGGTACTCAAGTAAAATCCATTCTTATTTTCCCAATCAAAAGTTTTAGCACTTATGAAAGTAAGTGAATTATTATAAATGATAACATGGGGAACTCCAAACCTTATTATAATGTTCTCATAGAACTCCAAGATAGCATGTTCACTTGCCTCATTCAATGCAATAGCCTCTACTCAACTTGTCAAGTAGTCAGTAGTAGTCAATATCCATTTGTGTCCATCACTTGATGGAGGGTTGATCACACAAATGAAATAAAAGCACCATTACATGAAAGGTTGGTCTACTTGGATAGGATTCAACGGAAGGGCTGCAATTTTTTGTTTTCCTATAAAGAAGGCAAATTAAGGAGACATCTTATCCCAATGGCAATAGTCCTTAAAAATACTAGGATAATAGTAACCAACCCTCATTATCTTTGTAGCCATCATCTTAGGAGATAAATTACCTCCATTTTCACCATTCTAAAAAATTTCTAATAGCATACCTAACTGATCATTTTTAACACACCTCAACATCACACCATTCACATATTTTCTAAAGAGAATGCCATTTATAAGATAGTAAGGAATGGTCTGCAATCTAAAATACCTCATTTGAGACTTGTTCAAGCCATTGGGGCACCCACCATTATGAAGAAAACTAACAATGTCTTGTGTCAAACTTTAAACTTGTATGTGATTAGCTGATTGGGAGTGAACTTGGTTGATCAAGAATTCATCTTTTGGCACTTAAAAATCTAAAGCTAAATGCTCACATTACCCTTTTTCTCTTACCAAGTTTATCACCTTAATATCTACATCATTTTCCATTAACTTGGTAATCCACCCAACTCTCCTTTCATTGAGGTCTTTTCTTAGGAGAAACTCCTTGGTGCTAAGATGATAAACCATGACATGTATCTTATTGTTTGAAACCATGTGTCTAAATTTTTTTAATCCTCTTAACACAGCTAGATATTGTTTCTCAACAAATGTATACTTGACCTCATAATCTTCCAATCCTTCACTAAAGAATTAAATTGGTTGCTCTACCTCTTCATGATTCTTTTTCATAATAATAGCTAAGATTGTATCAAGGTTAGCAAAGGTATAGAGTATGAAATATTTGGCAATGTTTGGAATCAAGATAATATTAGATTTTTCAATTTCTTGTTAGACTGACTCAAAGTTACTCTTACCTTCCTTTGTCCAAGCAAAATCTTGGTTCTTTTTAAGCATGGTCATGATAGGCTTTACCAAAGTTGCAAAGCTTAGAATAAACCTTCTTAAAATATTTATCTTCCCCAAGAAGCTTTGAAGTCTTGTCTTGTGTTGAGGCAAGGACAAACCTATAATATCCTCAATCCTTTAAAGGTCAATAGACAAGCCTTATTTTGAAATAATATGATAGGTCATAACTTACCTTCATGGAAAGTAAAGATGCATTTTTTTGGTTTAATGGATATTACATACTCCCTATACTTCTCAAGCACTTACCTTAGATATTCCATATGATCAATATCATCTTTTGAAAAAATAGTTATATCATTAAGGTACACAAGCAAAAACTCATTGATCAAACCTTTAAAACCCATGTCCATTTCCCTTTAAAATGTAGCTCCAACATTACACAAACTAAATGGCATCTTTCCCTAGGAAAAGGTCCCCTATTTTGTAGTGAAGGTAGTCTTTAACTGATCCTCTTCATTCAATAATATCTAATTGTAGCCTGAATAGCCATAAAGGAGTGAAAAGCATTTAAAACCTAAAACTTGTATAATTTGTTCCATGGAAGGCAGTGGATAATGATCCTTGAGAGACACCCTATTAAGGTCTCAAAAATCCACACAAAGTCTAATTATTTTTATTTTTATTTTGGATAGGTATAATATTATCCACCCAAGTTGAGTGTTTTATAGGAAAGGTGATCCTAGAGTCAATTTACTTGGTCAGCTCTTTCTTTATGAGTTCCTCTAACATGGGGTTGAAAGGCCTTTATTTCTGCCTGACTGGTTTAGTTCCAGGTTCTAACTCAATGGTGTTATGAGCTAGACTTTGATCAAACCCTTTAAAATATTTATATTTCCAAGAAAAAATGTCATGAAACTCTTTTCAAAATTAAATAAAGGCCTACCTCTTAGACAGAGAACATGTCTTACCATTTTTTAGAATCTTGTCTTTGTAAATCATGACTCTCTCATAGTTCTCTTCTTTCATGGACATGCTCACTTTTTCTTTCTTATTTTGATCATCTTCATTGAAAAAAATCTCCAAAGAAATCAGCCCCTTAGGTATCTTATTTTTCTTTAGCTTAATAACTTTTTCTTCATATTTATCATGTAGTCTCTTTTGGTTCCTTGAGGATAATTCTACCTCATTTTGTAAGAAGTGTCAAATGTATTCATCAATATCAAACACTTTACATGAAAATTAATTATCTAGAATAGAAGGCATCACAATGATGTTGATATGAGACTGATCTTTCTCCTTCCCTACATTAGTAACTATGTCAAACTATGCTCCTATGGTAGCCAATTTATCAACATGTTTATTTGAATCCCTTGGTATGGGTTGTATGTCGAAGACATCAAAGTCTTCAAGTAGGTCTGATAAATTATGATTTTAAGATTTAATCAAAGGATTATTTGTTGTAACTTGATTTCTCACTTGATGGATGACCAATTCACTATGCCTATAAACCTTGAAATTATTGATCCCTCTCTTCTTTACCCATTGGAGGCCATGAACTAGGCCTTCATATTCTACCAAATTATAGTTACAACTAAATTGTAATTTATATGAGGATTAGCCTTGATTATTTTATGTAAAAAATAACATAATTATATCTCTTTCACCTAATTTACTTCTTGAGTCATCAAAAAAAATTTCCCACATCCATTTAAGTTCATGATCTTCATTAGTGAGCGAATGAATGGAAGCATCTTTTTCATGCATACAATAAAATCCCAAATAGGTATATTATATGAATATATATGGATCAATTCCATGAATTTTAGTGATATAATTACCAAGGAAAATATCTGAAATACCTTCAAGGGGAAGATTCTTCACCATCCATTACACCTTCTTCTTTACTAATTAGACAATTCTGATTTGAAATTGTCTCCATGTATGGCTCAATGTGAAACCTTGATAAGGGATATGTCCTTATAGTAACCTTGGTTCCATATCTTATTTTAAAATCTAAAAAAGACCAATAAAAAAAAGGTACCCTTTTATCTTAGCTGTGAAGTCCCTCGACAAGTAGATAACAAAATGAACTGGAAGGTCGACCACCACAACATCTTGTATAATGGGGAAACTTGGGAAACCATGTAGAAATAATTTCAAACCTATAACAAATCACAATAGCTTTGTTGGATTCCCATCAAGATATAACACACCTTTATTATGTAGTTCATTCTTTAATCCCAACTTATCAGCCAACACTTTAGGCATTATAGTGGTACTAGCTCCACTATCTACAATACAATTGTGAACCAAATTGTCTATCATAATGAGTGTGAGGTAGAAGGGTGGAGGATTTTTAGATTTGGTGGAGGGATATAAGACATAATTTTTAGTATTTTTAAGGGATAAACTATTGTGTTTTGAAGTTTCAGGGGCTACATGAATGCTCGTAAGCTATTCTTGTAAGATCTCCTTTTAACCAGGCATATGCAATACTTCCCAAAGAGATATTCTTGTCTTTGTATTCTTAAAATAATCAACAATGTTTTAATGGTAAATATTAACATTTATTGTATTATTAAATATAGTTATGGAGCTTGAACTTGATGCGTTATAGGCTTGACAACCCTATTTGTATTCTAACTTTGTTGAGGAGTATGATTGGTAGTAGGTATTTCACTAGGATTTGCACTTTGTGGCCTTGGAGAGGAATTACTTGGAGTCAAATTTGATTCTATAAAACATAACAAATCTCTCTTTTTGTCTCTTGTGTTGGCTTTAATTTATTTTCTTTGATTCAACACATAATCATCTTTCACTTAAAAATTCATCATACCTACACTTTGGCTACTACTCTCTCCATGAATATCCATTTGTTCACTTCTTCTAATGTCATGTAATGAGTAGCTTCTTTTTGCACCACCAAAGCTTAGCTATATTCTCCACCATCATACATGAACTAACATTGAGGTTTTCCCAATTGGTCTAAATGATCAACTCCTTAGACTAGATTATCATGTACTAGAACAACAACCTTCATGGATAGATTGGAATTATGATTATAGGCATTGGGTTGCTTGTTAAAACTTTGTTTATCATGTCCTATTATTTGGTATTTGTATTGGGGTGTAGCTTTATAGCCTTGTTAAGGATAGTATTGATGGGAAGGTAGATCACTTGCCTAAAATTAAGCTTGTTTGAGCTAAGCTTGTAATGACTAGATCTCTTCATATTTATCCATAACATTATCCATCTTCTTGGGAGTTGTTATCATCTCGGTATTGGCATTAGGAACTTGTGATATGATTAGAGCCTCAACCAAACTATGAGATATCAAAGGCATGGAAAATATTACAATTAGCTTTCCAGCCTGTATCAAGCTATTCTTAGCTTCATAACTATCTAATATGTGTTTGGTAGAGTAAATCCTCTTATTGACTACAACATTACCACCATGTCAATACCAATAGCCTTGAGATAAGTGGGAAACACAAAGCTTAAAGGATGTAATAAGATAGGTTGTAGCCTATGCCATGTCCTTAGAAATATTTCATTAAAATCTCTAATGGATTCATTAGGACATCTCTTTACCACATTCAGTTGGTAGATTAGTGAAGTATGTTTACTCTTATTCTCAAATCTAGTTACCAAAAATTACCCAAATCCATCACAAATTTTAATGCAACCACCTTCCAATGTCCTATACCAGTAAAATAACTTACCTTTTAGAGACATCACAAGGAATCTAATGCTTATGTTGGTTTGAGTGACATTATGGAATTTGCACAAGTTTGAAATGTCCCTAATATGCTTAGATGGGGTAATAAGACCCTCTCCATTGAAACTATGGAGATTCTTGATAGCATTGGGAGGAATAGGGTCATATGCAAGAGCGTCGATTAGATTTTGGGTTTTGAAGGTTGAGAAAAGTTACTACCTATCCAATTTTATTCTTTCCTCTTGTTCTCCTATCTCTTTAATATCCTCAATTCTTTTTATTATTCTTCAAAACATCCTTGCCTAGGATCTCTATGCATTAGGAATGATTTAGGGTGTTGTTTTTTAAGAAGAGCATTAGGTAGAGGGGTTTGATAAAATATCTTAGATGATCTAGTGAGGACCGTGAAGTATAATGTGAGAAACTTGATCTACAACTATAGATTCTCACCTTTTAGAGTCATCAAATACTAGATTATGAATATTTTTTCAACCTTTTAGGCTTGTTAAGACCAACATTCACCTTGACATGTAAATAATTAGGACCAACGGTCCCACTGGGTGTGCTAGAACTATTGTCACCAAATATTACATCCTAGAAGAGAGTGTTCAAGTCTCTTCCAGATCTGGGCAATGTTGGAAAATTTCTAGGCATGTGGGTATACCTATATAGGAAATGAACCTCTAGATTTAAAGGGTAAACTCCTTGAATGTATATCTATAAAACAACTTCTATCTAAACTAGTTTTCTTGAAGGGAAAAGAGTTAGTAATTATAGAAAAGGAAAAATACTCTAAGAGTGGTGATATACCAAGATTATCTTCAATGTGAATATCATGTTATAGTGCACAATACAACAAAATGCACATACCATTTTCAAGCTCTAAGGATTCTAACACAATTATTTTAGTATAGAGGTGAGATGCATAGAAAAATATAAGGTAAAAAAATTTAAAGGTATATTTCACATTCCAAGAATAGTTATACAATTATAGTAATTTAACACACTTAAACACACTCTACAGGACCTATTAGACTAAGAAATTTTGCTCAAGTGTGAAGGATAAAGGATGAAAAGATGGAAAATCATCACTTCTTGTCTCTATATGTCACTTACACACATAGAAAATTGTTAAAAAAACTTGAAATAATAGTCTATTAATAATGTTTAAAGGTGAAATATGTTATCAATCCAGTAGTGTTTCACTATATATTGTGTGGAACTCCTTTTCACTAGCATAAGGATTATATTTATATTAGAAAGGAAGTGAGAGAGGAGGATTTTTGGCATTAAAAAGATGAATTAATCTATTATACACCTCCAACCATGGCTACAACTATCTATACAAATGATGCTCATTCTAACCATTTAATTGATCTATGTCACCTCAAATGGTTACACAATTATCCTGCTCTCTCAAAGATGTTTCCCCAATGGTTACACTAGTAGAATCAACATATTTTGAGTTGAGTAATGGAATGAATGTGGTTATTATAAATGATATCACTTGTTATATATTTATCTTGATGCTAACAACTTCTCATTAGCTCGCTAAGGTGTGTAATGATGTAGGGGAGAGTCCTTTTCATTATGTTGGCCTTGAAGATGAAACCACTTGAAGCATACATGTATGCATTCATGGAATTTTTTAGAATGTTGGATCGACATGTATGTCTACAAACTCCCTTGAAATCTCATCCTAACTCAACATTAATTAAATTTTTAATATTTTTAGAACCTATAAGCCTTTCTTCTTTTGATTGGCCATCAAAAATCACTTGGATCTTGATCTGATCAAGGTGATGTGAGCCCTCCAATATGATTTATTTCACTTTATCTAGTCTTTAATGGATGAATAACATGAGCCCTTAGATCTTTGATCATTTGAATAAGGACCATTGATCTAATGGTACCCACTATTTAAATATTAATGACTAACCCATCACTATTTAAATGCCAGTGACTAGCCCACCCTGAAGTTAACATCCATGCAACTATCACTAATTATTTCAAGGCATTTCCTTAGACCCATTTATTTGGATATTTCTTAGACAATTTTCCCATAGATAATTATTTTGACCATTTCTCTAAAAAGTGCCCTTTGTATTTTATTTTTGGCCCACTTTTGTTGAGAATAACCCTTCAGCTTTTCTTATTGATGCCCCTTCAGAAATATGGAACATGCCCTTCAAAAAATTGAATTGTACCCTTCAAACATATTGAAAATGACACTCTACCAAGAAAATACCCTTTGGGAAAGTGTGTAGGGAACTTGCATGAGAAATGATCCTTCAAACTTTTTGAAAAGGACCAATTCCTTCAAAATTTTTGCAAAGGACCAATTCCTTTGGAAAGATTATTTTAGATAAAATGTCCTACAAAATTCCTTTGTCTTTAACAAAAAAAACTAAATAATACTTTTTTTAAATAAATAACACTTGTGAAAAAATATCAAACAAAAGATTTTGAAGGAAATAACACTTGACACTTTGTTGAGGGCATAGTGTGAAATGTTTCATTCGATAGACAAATTCTAAATGTTGTACTTAGCCAAAATGAAAGATGAAAAACTTGGGAGTGAAAAATGGTTAAAAACTATCTTGTCTAAGTATGTGAATTGATGTATAGTGAAAATTCAAGTGATTGATATCCATCCTTGCTTTCTCTTAATCCTTCCATGTTTGGTGAAAGTTGTTCTACTCTAGTAGGTTACATAAAGTGTTGTCAAGTATATGGGTCTACTTTAAAGTGTAAAAACAGCCTTAATATCTACAAATTATCTCTAGTTCACTTTCCTTGAGTAGTTTCATGCATATCACATGCATGTTTGAAATACTAATGATAGAGTAATTTAGGATTTTGAAACTAGTGTTGTAAGTCATGTTTCATAATGCACTTATATGAAAGTCATATGGATATATTTATGATGTATTACCCCATCATTTTATTTTAATTTCATGTTACTTCTATCCCTTTTCATCAAATCAAATAGTTAGTATAGGTGATAAACACTTAAGGATCAATCTATGGAGCTATACCTTAAACCTAGAGGTTTACTTCTACTATAAGTAACCCATGGGCCTACAGGTATTCTAATGTTTCACAAATATTAGGGTATTCTTGAATAAATAACTTTAAGGTGAAAGATATAGTGACAATAAGTTAAGGATGAAATTTCCATTGGCATCTTTAAGAGGGGTATGAATAAATTTTTGGTTATTTTGAGGGAGAACAATGGGAGCTTTATTATCCATGTTGATCAAATGATATTGTAGTTGTATCATTTAGGAGGTGTTATATGTTTACATTATGTTCATATTTTTCATGATATATGCAATAATTTGAGTAGTATCAATTAGTTGGTGTTTTTAGGAAGATTCCCCAAATTGGTATTAGGGTGAAGGTTTTTAGGTGGTGGATTCAATATGGGGTTACTGGATAGACTTGTGTTAATTACCCCAATATCGGGGTGAGATTTTTGAATATGAGGATTGTTTTGATAGGTACATAAAGGATATGATCCACCAATCTCATCTTATGGAGTCATTTAAACCATGTTGTAATCTAAAAATGGGGGAGGAGAATAAGTACTTAAAGAGTGAGGATCCTCTTGGGAGGTAAAGAGAGGCAAAAAAGATCACCAAATATAATGTCTAAATGGATTTACGTTATCCAAGAAGATTATTATGGGGAATTTCTTGATGCTTGATGAAATAATATGAGATTAGAAAATAAGAGGGGAGAATAGGGATAGAGTCAGCTAAATAGATAATAGATTTAACCAACATGTATAGATTTGATTGGGACAATATAGTTATATAAATAAAATTTACAAAATATAAATATAAGGATGCACAGTCATGTAGGTCAACTGTGTACTATGGGTTAAGGAACTGAATAGGAAGATAAGGATACATAGTGGGACAAGTCAACTATGTACTATAGGTATGAAATATAAATAGTTTGTAAGAGACTGTATCAACCATAATGATAGTGTTCTTAAAAAGAAGATAATTTTGAAAGATAATTTTAAATGAAAAACTAAAGTAATTACACATGTAATTGGATCAATGTGGCTTGATCCAATTGGAACACACAATACAAACCTTACACCAACACTGGCTAATATAAGTTTGTTAATACAACATATAATGATTAAATAGAAAATAAAACTAGAAAGTAAATTATAATTAATTATTCATCCTAATTTTTATTTTTGATCATAATATTTTGATGTAGATAATAGGTTAGTATTATGTGAGAATATAAAACAATGAAATGAACACACTAATATGCTAACATCTCTAGCCTAGCTCATAGGGGGAGCATAATAAACAAAATATAAATGAAAAGAATAATGAAAATGTAAATAAAAACAATATCCTTACCTTCCTTGAATGATCCAAATGATTTGTCATGTGGCTTTCTTGACCTATGCTAAAAGAGTTTTTGGTAATGGAGCTTGGTTATCTCCATCTCTCCTTAGCCCCATGGTTAGCTTTGGTATGGATTATTACCTATGATGACTTGGCTTATGATTTTGGAATTATAAAATTATTGATTTAAATATTTCTATAAAACCAACATTATAAATTTACTCTATCCAAGATCTCTTAATGAAGAGGCAAATTCTTGTATTTATAGGTGTAGAAACTAAACCCAACTCAAGGTGAGTCAGAGTGTACTTTAAATATGGAATGATTTAAAACCTAACCTAAGTGAGTTAATTAATTATAATAGAGTTAAAATTTGTCAAAACCTCATTATTTTAAATGAATAGGCATGAATGAGATATTTTTATACATATGCAAAGGCTTGACAACTCACAAAATGTAATTATGAAAACCTATGATATTCTTGATTTTTGAATTTCCTTTTTGAGAGTTTCATTAATTTCTCATAGATAATTCAACTATGAATTTAATTAGGTTTATAATTTTAATTAATTTTGATTGATCATTTTATAACTTTCAATATTTGATTTAATCTCAGGTGTGTAGTTTCCACATTAAATAGGTCTATAAGCTATATTGAATGTTGTGATGTTGTAGGTTACTTAGAGATGAATCTATGAGATTTTTTTGTTGTATATGGTAGGATACCACAATTATGGATGTCTCAATGTGATTATAAACTTTGATGAATGATACACAAGAAAATTTGGGATGATCAATGATTCTTAGGTTTAATTTATAATGGTTCATAAGAATCAATCTGAAGTCTAGTATGAAGCCATTGGTGGACAAATTTAGGTGTCTACAATATACCCCTATTTGGGAAATAATTTAAAGCTATAATCATAGTAATGTCTTCTCAAATAAATGAAAAGGTCTTATATGATTATGACTTTAATGACAATGGATGAATTGTAGGTTCCCCCCTTGAGGGGGTGGTTGGCAAAGGGGTAAAAAAATGGACCCTCAAAAGAAAGAAATTAGTGAACCAAATTGATGAAATGGGGGTGGAAAATATTAATTTTCCCATAGGTAGTGATAATAAGTTCCATGTGGAACTTCCCCAATTGGTTAGACAAATAGGATGATTTTCCCATAGATAACTATAATCATAGGCATAGGTGGGATAAAAAAAGGTAATGATTTTTCCAAAGGTAGTTATAATCATTAAAAAAAATTAGGGTAACAAGAGGATGATTTACCCAAATGTGGTTATAATAATCAAAAGGGAAAATAATGATTTGCCTATAGGTAGTTATAATCATTGGAAGGATAAAAACATGCCCTAGTTAGGTAGATAGAGATAATGGTTTTCCCAAAGGTTGTTATAAGCATTATCACAATTAAAACATTCTATAATTGGGTAGAAGAAAGAGAATTAAGTTTTTAAATATGGTTATAATCATCAACCCTCAAAGAGATAAAAACACAATGATTTATCCAAAGGTGGTTAGAATCATTGAGAATGCAAGTTAGATGGCGTAGAGTAAAAAACTCTACATTTTCCAAGTTCAGTTATTGACTCGAAGTTTTGTCCCTGCACGCTTTGGTTCAAGATAGTGATGTTTTGACTCAAAGCGTGGGCTTGAATTTATTTTTGCCTAAATTTTGTCTAAGTGTCAAAATCATGTGGAAGCTACCAAGTGTCATTGGCCAAGGCACTTTTCATAATTTCTATAAGTTGCTCAAAATGTGTCATGTGTCCCACAGTAACTTAGTGAAGAGTAGCAAGTGTCGGCATCCACATCTCATGTTTATTATATGTTTCAAAAGCTTCTTTTCAATAAGCTTTTCTCAGGATCAAAGGGAAGGTGCTAGATGGTAACTATAGAAGGTTTCAATAAGCTTTTCTAAAAGCAGTGGAAGATGCCATGTATCCCTAGCTAAAGAAAGTGGAAGCCACCACGTTTTAACATCCAAATTATATTCACTTTGTTTCATTGATAAGTAAAGACTATGGTGGGTCCCAGTATCTATTTCTGAGGTAAGCAGAAGCTACCAAGTGTCACCGTCTATTTAAATATGAAATGAGGCCCGAATGTTTCTATAGTATGTACAGAGTGACACAAAGACCAACAAGTGTCACCTTCAACAAGATTCTCAAAAGATAACTAAAAGTAGGAGAGACTGCCACCTATCCCTTGATAAAGATGTGTGGAAAGTGCCACCTATTCTTGTTCCCTCTTTGAAGTTGCTCAGGTGAGAAGTGTTGTGGGTCCCATTTTCTATAAGTTGTTAAATTTTTTAAGAAGTGGACTATGATAGATGTCAAAGATGGAACACTCTTGAGCAAAGACATAGTAAAGAGTATAGGTTACACAGAAAGTGCCGTGTGTCTTCAGTAAGTGCTACAAAACATGCAAAGTGTCATTTTTTGGTGCCTCCTGAATAATAAGAAGGTTTTCAAGTAGAGTAAGGGAATCAACCAAGTGTCCTCTCTTGTTTGAAAGTGGGAAGCATCCTGGGTATCTATTTCAACCAATGAACTTGTAGGAAGACAAAACATTTTAGATCCAAGAAATATCTTGTGTTAGACACTTTTAGTTTAGTTAGAGTTCAATTAGGCCATTGGATTAGGAATGTGTAGACAATCTAGAGCTAATATAATTCTATAAATAGGGGTGCAGAGATCACCAAAATCATCATCAAAAGATAGAGAGAATTTTCTACAAGAAATTATTATAAAAAGTTTTAGACTTTTAGTTGTGGCTAGTAATGTCATTTTCCTTTGTTCTATTTTCTTGAGTTAGAAAGTTTGTATAACTATGCATGTCTATGCACCTTTTATGTAACTAGAAAATTAATGAGAATACTAAATTATGTGCCTTTATTGATATCTTCTATGTCATTACACAATCATCTAAGTTGTGAGCCTTTGATTCTATCTAGTTTTATCTTTTACATTGATCATGCCTTGTTTGCTCTTTAATGTAATTGAATCCTAAAGATAGATTCACTATGATTTGAGAATTAAGGATTGAATTAAATTCAAGTGCATCACCATAGTTATATTTTATTTCATTGCATTTGTGTTTATGTTTAATTCCTATCCTTTTCCCCAAAATACTTTTGAGATAAAGAACCAACTTCTTTAAAATCTAGAGGTTGTTTCAAGTTGCAAGTCCCATAATCCTAAAAATTCCCATTGTTGGTGTTAGAAATAATGTAATTTTAATCATCAAAAGTTTTTGGCACACCCAGTGGGACACCATCTTGAAGTTTCTTTCAAGACCGTATGAACCAGAGAGCTAGAAGGATTCAGAGTTATGGACTAGTAACAAGATCTCAATTTGCTATAAATCTAGGTATTCTTTTTCCAAGATGAAGAGTCAATAAGTTTATACCAATACCAAGAGTAAGTATGGGAGATCCTATTCCCCCAAGAAATTATGCAAGTTGGAACACTGGTAGTCCTTTGATTGTCCCAATACCACCAGCCACTTGGGACCCTATTCTAGTAAATGCCCTGAAAGCTCTACCCAAATTCAGTGGGAAAGATTTCAAAACACCTGAAGAACATCTATAGGATGTTTATAATGTATGTGCCATACATGTTGTCACACAGCAGAATGTGGCTATAAGATTATTAGTAGCTTCTTTTAAAGGAAAGGCTCTGGAATGGTATAGATCTTTGACCCCAAATACAATATCTACATGGGATCAGCTTAAAGATCTTTTCTTTGAAAGATTTGAAGAAAAGGGTGTTAAGTATTATTTATTACAATAACTGATTACCATCAAAAGAGCACCACAAGAAGTAATGACTGACTTCAATTCAAGATTTTAAAGGACTTGGGAAAGAATCCCTATGACAGCAAGACCATTACCAAGTATGGCTATAGTGTTTTATCTTAAGGCTTTAAATTCAGATATATTAGTCATGATTCAATCATTTAGAGGTCAGACTCTACCATAAGCTTATGACTATGCAGTCAAATCTAAAAATAATTTAATAGATGCTAGAAAGTTGCCCCCAAGGCCTCCCATGCCCATGTTTCTAGAGATAACCTTACTATTGACTCAAGAAGCACCTAATTCTATAGCCCCACATACGTCTATGTATAAATATCCTCAACAACCTGGTAAAGAACTTGTCCTTGCCCAATCATCTGAGATGGATGATATCAAAAATATCTTAAGGACATTTTCTAATGAGATAATTAATATAAAAAGATAGAAGAATCCTTATCCTAAACCCCAAGATCAAGGATACCAAGTAAATAGATTTACATCATATCCAAACTAGTATCAGGGTCATCAAAGGCAAAATAACCATCACCTAGCAAACCAACTAGTTGTAGTCCCTACACCCTCATAAGCTATTCCCCCATATCCAAATAGGGAGATTATTCAAGGGCAAAATAATTATGTGGATGGCACCAATGCCGGGTGTCTCCCTTGTAATAATGCTCATACACCTAGAGATTGTCCCATGGGTAATCTACAACAAAAGGTAGCAGAGCAAAGAAGAATGGATCGACAATTTACAAGTACTTCAGATGCACAAACTTATCAGTCTCCTGGTATGCAAAATTTAGTCCTGATGGCTCAGATGCAAGGGATGTCTTTACAACAACAAGAAGAAATAGCTCCTAAACATGCTTTTTTTTCATGGGTTGAAGATGAAGAGTGAGTATTCTTGAATAAAGCTTCCACTTCCAAGAAGGTAGTAGTATAATCAAATTACTACACCAAATCAAAGAGAAGGATGATAGAATAGCTTGAAGTCATAAATAATGAGACTATGGGACCTCCTACATTTCAAGGCCATCAAAACACGGCTACTAGACAAGAGGTGCATTAGTCAGTATAGAATCAAGTAGTTCCTAGACAAGTTTAAGAAAAAGCAAAGTACCCTTACTTTCCAAGAACCCAAACATTAGGACCAATGAATGTGGTGGATCAACTAAAGAGGACTCCAACACAAGTGTCAATATGGGACATATTACCTATTCATAATCAAAATACACCATTATAAGAAGCTCTGTAGGGCCAAGCTATGCCTAAACATACTAGCACCAAAGAAGGACTTGCTGATAAACAAAATCTCAAGGACGTAGTTCCTCTGAAGACAATAGGCTTTTTGAACAATCTAGTAGAGGTATGTAAATCCAAACCAAACCCTTTCTATTTGAATCTGATAGTTGGAAAGAAACTATTTCATAATGTGATGATAGATTCAAGAGCTAGTACTATAGTAATGCCTAAGTAAATAGCAGATGCTTTAAAGATAAAATATGAGGCACTTACTAGAGGAGTCATATAGCTAGATGGAAAATTAGTGTAAACAATAGGGAGGATTAAACAACTCCCATTACAATTATATACTTGCCCTAATATAATTGTCAATCAAGATATAGTAGTCATAGATATACCCCCTATATTTGGTCTATGTTTATCTTGGGATTTCACAGCAAAAATAGGAGGATATTTGTCACTTGATTGGTCTCACCTCATCCTAAAAACCAAATATGGTTCAAAGATGAAAATACTATCTAAACCATTATCTAAGGATCACATTACCAATGAACCAACTTCAAAATTAGAGGCAACTCATGCCATGCTAAATAAGGAAGAAAAGGTTTTTGTTGAAGAATTGGGTGACTGGACTAAACATGATCAAGAAGAGGAAAGTAACCATTTGTTAGCTATGATGCATAGTGATCCATATGGAAATTATGACTCTAGTGATCTGGGCACTTATGTCATTTTTTATGAAGACCATGAAATCCTAAAAGTCTTAAGGGAAGAAATGCCAAGTACTCAAGAATCTAAAAAAGGAGATTCAGAGATCTGGACCTTAAATTTTGATGGGGCTAGAAGTAAAAGTGGTGCTGGAGTAGGAATTTGTCTTGTTTCTCCAAATGGGGAGAAATTTTTGAGAGCTATCCATTTCCAATTTTCTTGTACTAATAATGATGTTGAATATGAATCCTTGGTACTTGGACTCATACTAGCCAAGAAAAAAAGAATAAAGAATCTTATAGTAAAAGGAGATTTAGAATTATAGGTGAAGAAAATTAGGGAAAAGGTAATAGCCAAAAATGTGAGAATGAGATCCTATAGACACAAAATTTGGGACTTCATAGAAGATTTTGAAGCTTTTAATATTGAAGTAGTTCCTAGAACCCAAAATACTGAAGCTAATATGATGGCATAGATTGGTTCATAGTTTGATCTAGCAAATGGCCTATTAGTTAACAATAAGTTAGTAAAAGTTATAGTAAGGCCAACTATCCCAGACAATGATGAGAATTGGCAAGTATTTGAAAATGATTCTCAAGTACTCTCATTCTTGCAATAATCAAGGGAATTTGTAGATCAATTGCAACCAAAAATTGAAGAGGCATATGGAGACCAAGTTATAAAATTAAAGAATAATAAGCTTCCCAAAGGTTTGATCACTTTAAAAAAACTTTTTGATCCAGAAGATGTAGGACTAGAGAAGAAAGGGTTCCAAGTAAATAAAGTAGATTCTTCTAAAATAGAGGTGAGTGAAGGGAAAAGATTAACAATTGGAAATTCTACAAGTCAAGAGGAAACAAAATGACTAATTGACTTATGCAAAAGATATGACAGAGTCATAGCCTTGAGCTATGAAGACCTTCATGGATATAATAGAGACTTTATTAAAAAAACAATAGAACTAAATGAAGGATATATGCCCATCAGATAGAAATAGAGGCCAATGAATCCAAGGATTGAACCTCTAATGGTGGATGGATTGTAGAAACTTCTAGATTCTAAAATAATTTTTCCAATCAAACACTCAACTTGGGTATCAAATATAGTACCAATCAGGAAAAAGAATGGTGACATAAGACTCTATGTATATTTTAGAGACTTGAATAGAGCATCTTTGAAAGATCACTATCCCTTGCCATCTATGGAACAAATTTTACAGACTGTAGCTAGATCAGAGAGATTTTTCTTACTAGATGGTTTCTCTAGATACAATTAGATGTGATTGGATGATGAAGACCAATACAAGACTACTTTTACTACCAAATAGGGAACATTTGCATATGTTAAGATGCCATTTGGCCTATCAAATGCTGGAGCCACTTTTCAAAGAGCTATGGATGTAGCTTTTGGGGAACTTATAAATAAAATCATCTTGATTTATCTTGATGATCTTACTATTTTTTCAAAGAATGTTGTTGATCATTTTGATCATTTAGAATCTATTTTTAAGAAATGTCAAGAATTTGGAATATCCCTGAATCCTAGGAAATGTATCTTTGTTGTACCTCAAGGCAAATTATTGGGACATATAGTATCTAAAGAAAGAGTTTCTATAAATCCAGGGAGAGTTGCAACCATAATGAACTTCCCCTTACCAGTAAATAAGAAAGCAATTCAATCCTTCTTGGGGAAGATTGATTTTGTCAGTCAATTCATATCTAACTTTGTAGGCTTAGTAAGACCAGTGACACTCTTGTTGAAAAAAGACTTGGTTTTCAAGTGGACTATAAAAGGAAGGCAAGCCTTCGAAGAGGTCAAGAAAGCAATTTCAATGGCCCCAGTACTTAGAAACCCAGACTTTTTTAAGCCCTTTGTAATGTATGTCTATGGAGGAGATCTTAGTATTGTTGTTGTTATAACATAGAAAGATGATAGACAAGAGGGAGAACATCCAATAGCCGTTTTTCTCAATGAATCTTAGGGAATACGAAACTAGATATAACTTTGTGGAGAAACAAACATATGCTATAGTAAAATCCCTTAAGAAATTCAGGCATAGAGTATTAAGAAGTAAGATTCAGATACTTGTGGCTCACCCAAGTGTCAGAGAATACATTATGGAGGGTGAAATTACAAAAAAAGAGTAAAATAGATAACAAAGATCCTTGAATATGATGTAGAGGTCAAACATACTAAGTTAGTCATAGGTAGGGGTTATGCCAATACATGACTCAAGAGCTTGAAAAGATGATACCTATAGAAATAGATTTAGAAATGAAAAAGGAAATTGTATGGAGAATACAAGAGGTTGATCAGAACTCTTGGGTCACAAATAAGATTCATTTTATGAAATATGGGATTTACCCAAGAGAACTCCCTCAAAATAAGAGGAGATACTATATAATGGAAGGGGTCCATTTTGTTTTAATTGAATAGGTTCTTTTCAGAAGAAATTCTAATGGCAAACTTTTAAGATGCATAGATAAAGATGAGGCTAAGAAAATACTGCATGAAATGCATCTTGGAGTCTTAGGTGGAATTTTTTTGCAAAGACCACAACTATAGAGATAAGTGAGGCAAGTTATTTCCGTCCTGCTTTATTTATAGACTGTTATCAACTAGTTAAAAAATGTCAATCTTGTCAATATTATGTGGGAATGAGAAGGAATGTAGCAATGCCTCTTATTCCTATAATTATTGATGCCCTTTTGCTCAATGGGGTCTTGACTTCATTGGAATGATAAATCTAGTGTCTAGTATGGGTCATAAATGGATTCTAACTACCACAGATTATTTCACTAGATGGACTGAGGTAGTGCCACTTAAAGAAGCAACAGAAAATGTGATCCTAGACTTTTTAGGGAGTATCAATACTTGCTTTGGGGCTTCCCACACCATAATTTCAGATAATGCTAAATCATTTTTATGGTCTAAAGTATCTGACTTTGCATTAAATCATGGAATATATCTGAAAACTTCCTCTAATTATTACCCTAAGGGTAATGGTTTGGTAGAATCAACTAATAAGAACATGATTAGACTTATCAAGAGAATAAGGGCCAATCATTACAAAGAGTGGCATAAAGTGTTGAATATAGCACTATGGGCTGATAGAATTACACCTAAGTAGGTGATGAAAATGTCCCCATATGAACTGGTCTATGGTAAGCCTGTTGTAATACCTCTATGCTTGGAAATTCCTACTCTCCAACTGATAACATAGATTGAAATTGAGGAAAAAGGCCCCACACAGGTTAGACTTGCTAAACTTTTGGATGTTCAAGAAAGGAGGGATGCGGCACATGATTCATTAATAAAGAATCAAAAAATAATTAAATATTTCATTGATAAAATGACTTCAAATCCCCATTTCAAAGTAGGCTCAATTGTTTTGAAATGAGATCCAAGAGCCACCAAGCTGAGTCAACATACTAAATTTGAAGCATTATGGACTATCCCTTATAAAATTCATGCATGTAAACAAAAGAATTCATTTGAGCTAGAAACAATGGAAGGCAAACTTGAAGAGATTCCTGTGAATGGGATCTACTTGAAACATTTTAGTTAAGATGTGTCTCTAATGTATTATAGTTAGATAGTTTCCCGTTCCTAATTGCTTTGTTTTCCCATTTTATTTCCCATTCTTTCTTTTAAACAAGTGTTCTTTAAACACGTAGCCATAGCTCAGATCTTTTATAAAAAAATTCAAAATTCTTGACACATTAAATATCTCCCAAATCCTTAATTCCCCAAGGTACCTTGTGCAACCACTTACATGATGTGTCCAACTCAATGTCCCATGAAGATTTAGTAGGATTTGCCAACGGTTATCTAGTTTTAATGCCATTTTGAGACTTTATGGGTCAATAAATACCTCATAGCAAAATTTAAAGCTTACAGTGTCTCAAACATTCTTGCGTCTGCTAGAAAACCCCTGTTACTTACATTTTTAGCTCATAGCAAACCTATTTAAGTGAAAGTGCCTTCCCTATTGCAAAAGCTTCATACTTGTTACCATAGTTCTCTATTTTCAAGAATAGATATAGATATGAAGGGAACACAATCTTCACAAAAGTGTCTAGGATTTACAAATCCATTGACAAGTTTCTTACAAGTAAATCATATGCTTCAGCCCCTGCACAACCGTTAAAGACCTACCTGTGGACTAGAGTCCCTAGAGTTGGTCAAGGAAATGACCCAACAAAGGTGAAATATTATGCAGATGAAATAATGGACCTAATTCTTCAAATAATTAGTATCAAAACTCTTAAAGAAGGGGCACATCAAAGGTGTCTTCAGAGGGCCAATGTGGGATAATACGAGACATTCACAATGAGGATATGGACTTCCCAATTGGCATAATTCATTGTCCCAAGTGTGCATCCATGCCCTACTTTGGTTGAAATATGTGCCATATTGTTTCATGCACCTTCAAGTACCATACAGTAGGGTCCATTCATAGTGTAAATTACACCAAAGGCTATCAGAGACATGTTGGCCCTTTACTATGATAAGACAGCCACATTTCCCACCATTGCCAAGATGTAGAAAATGAGGGAAAATGTCAATACTCAATTGAGGTTTCTAAAATCAGAATTGCAATTAGGTGATGATTATACTACTATGACAATGTTACCTATAACAAGAGCATAATTTTCACAAGCTAGTCAAGATGCACTCTCCATGATGGCTTTCATTTTTGAAATGAAAGATGATATAACTGTCTATGAAGAACAAATGGCCATCCTCTTCAAATTGAAAATTGTTGACAAGACTCAGGAGTATTAGCTTGATTTCTTTGAGCATATTGCATATTCAATGGTTGAACAACTCACCCAATTCAGATCTAAATGGATTTTCAAGTATTCCTCTTATCTGTTTCAATCTATGTTGTATCAAAATTCTGGCATCTTTTCCCAACACATGCATCTAAACATGTATGACCCAAGCTTCAGTTTATAAAGGACCACTCCTGTGTCTGCATGGACACATATATTGTGAAAAACTAGTGACCCATACAAATTATGGGAACTCTTTGCTGCCCCTGCTTTTTGTCATCCGAGCCTAGAACTAGTTATAAATAGATTGTTTCCAAGTATTTCAAACCTTGTGACCAATTGCCCTATTCCTTGTGATTACTTTTTTGGATCCCATCATACTATTATTAGAGTCCATGGTTTTAGTGGGGAACCAGTGTTGCTACTTAAGACTTTGACCCTTAGGTTAGCATTCCTGGAGGTCACCAAATAGGTGTCTATGGTAGATAATGAATATGGCTCTGGGAAGAAAAAGGGGAAAATGTATAATGTCCCATGGGTAATTAACAACATGGTCCTAGAGACTAGAGATGCTGAGATCATGTTGCTAAGAAAGTTAGCCTTCCTGGGTTTCTTTCTGATTGAAGATAAATTGGTATATGACCCAAATGGTTTCATAACTTCATGGATCAAAACTAATAGGGTTGCTACCAGAATTACGCATGAGAGCTGTCCCTTTTGGGAAAATAGGAAAAATCCTAGGGAGGATATTCCTGAGTTTTATGTTGAATTAACAAATTTGTCCCTTCAACAAAATAGACCATGGGAAAATTTTTATGTTAAGCAAAGGAATTTTGATCCTAAAATAAGAATGAATTTTGGTTTAAGAAGAGAATTAAAGAATAAAGACTAGAACGCTAAAAAAATAGAAGCCTATTAGAAATATAGGCAAAAGATTTGTGAGAACTCACTCTTTTGGAAATGTTGATTCAAATGAGAAATGGGAGGAACTCTGGGATGAATGTCATTTGTCTCTTATGTCTAGCCCTGATATAAGTAATTTGTAGACACAAGGTAGAGAGCTAGAAGCCAGAGCAAAATCTAGTCAAACATCATAGGCCCTAGTGCAAACTTCAGTGGTAGTCATTATAACTATTTGGCCCCAATCACTCGGTACCATTGAAAAATAAAAGAGTGTGGTATCTTTAGCGCTAAAAGCTTCTTCATCAGCATCAGTCCTTGAGGTTCATAGTTCTACACAAGCACCACTAGCAACAGTGGTAAATGTTGAAGAGAAGGGAACATAGCTAGAAGAAGAAACACTAAGGAAACATAAGAGGTTGAGGTTCAAACTTGATTCAGAGGAGAGGGTAGAACCCTCACAACACTAATCATAGAGTACTTTGGTTACTCCTTAGATAAGTATTGTTTCTCCTCTTCCTTCTCAATCTCTTTCTTCTCTTATAAGGGTGATGATCCATCAGGCCAAATATTGTTCCCTGCCACTTCTGTTGTGCCCATTTCTCATTTTTCCCTATCTATCCATTCTCATGCTATATCATTGCCTCAATTTTTCTCCACTATTCCCAAGAAATTACCTCCTCAGATTTCCCCTAGTCAATAGTTGGCTATTCCATATGACTTTCCATAAGGTTATCCTTTTGTGGGTGGGCACATTGCCTCTCCTTCTACCTTCTAAACTCAAGCAGATACTGCTAAAAAGGCTATAGAAGCTAGGATGGAGAAAAATAGGAAGAAAGATAATAAAGCCTTGGATACACCACATATGAGGTCACAATTTGACCCAATACAGTAGCAACTAACGATGACCCATTTGTCACTAAATATAGTCAAGCCAAATGAGCAGATGTAGCTAGAAGATTACACAATTAATGTAGTGGTTATAAACATGTCTCTTTTCAGACCACAAGACAAGGTTGAGCTGCTAGCTAAATCCACTTCTACAGTAGTTGAGGATTATTTGAAAATATCAAAGAAGCTATAGAAGATGGAGGCTGATCTAGCCAAAGAGAAGGCAAACTATAGAAATTTTACCACAGAGATCAATACTAAGAATAACAAAATAGAGAGCCTAAATAAACAATTGCAAGATACTATTTATCTTCAAACTCACTAGGCTATCTAGGTGCAAAATGATTCTTTAAAAGTAGGGCTAATGTAGGTGAAGGATGCAGTGACAAACTTAAGGTAAGAAAAGGTAGCATTTCAATAAAAATGTGAGGAAACCCTGCTATAGGTTACTCAACTTCAACATAAGCTACTGAATGAGGAAAATAATACCACTACTATACAGACCCAACTTCAAGCAGAGCGACAAATGATAGAACAATTAACACTTGAGTTGGATAATAGGCCAAAGAATGTAGGGGTGTTGAATTTGGTGAAGGAGCTTTATGAATCAATATGGAAAAGAATCTCTACAAAGATTACTCAGCTTAGACCCTCTTTAACCTTTATACTAAATGCACATAAGTTGTGTG
Source organism: Torreya grandis (assembly GCA_037957365.1). Lineage (NCBI taxonomy): Eukaryota > Viridiplantae > Streptophyta > Pinopsida > Cupressales > Taxaceae > Torreya > Torreya grandis. The sequence goes on along the minus strand of JARHVA010002639.1, from coordinate 1,496,598 downwards.
AAAAGGTGGAGACTTTAGTTGAAGACACTCTGTCTACTATTTTTGGGAGAGTGTTTGACTCTCAAGTGCTATTGTAAAAGTTATATGATGCAACTGATGGAATGTTGTCAGCAGTAGGGATTAGTGACATAATGGTCATTACTAAAAGAGTGAATGATGTTCTCAATTGTAATTCTTTAGTAGTTAAATGTGAAGATCTTTTAGATGTGGTGAAGGAAGGAATCAAAGACATGAAACAACACATTGAAGATCTAGTGTAATTAGGTCTTCCTTCCCCTTTTCCTGATAGCAATATAGTGTTGATGATTGATGAGATTAAACCTTTATTATTAGCTAGGCAAAACGATCAGGCAGTCTTTCAGGGTTTAAGGGATGATTCATCAGTGCCTTAAGTAGAAGCTATTTTGATTCCCTTTTCCCAGCTTGAATTTAAATTGAAGGCTATAGTTCAGATTTTATAAACAAATTCACATAAAGATATTATCAATCTTGATTTAGCCTTTCATGAATTGGAAAATAAGTAGGGATTATCTGATGATGAGTGGTTTACTTATCAGATAGCTTTACCAAAGTTGTGATTTTTGTTACATTTTGATCATGTAGGAAATTATGGATTTTTTCTTTTTGAGCAAGATCAAAATTATTCAGGGTTGCCAAGAACTGTAGAGCAAAAAAATATACATTTTCCAAGTTTAGTTATGCACTCCAAGTTTTGTCCCTGTGTACTTTGGTTCAAGACAGTGAAGTTTTGACTCAAAGCACAAGATCAAATTTATTTTTTCCTAAATTTTGTGTAAGTGTCAAAATCATGTAGAAGCTACCAAGTGTCATCAGCCGAGGCAATTTTCATACTTTCTATAAGTTGCTTAGAATGTGCCATGTGTCCCATAGTAAATCAATAGAGCACAAGTGTCAGTATCCATGTCTCATGTCTCTTATACATTTTGAAAGCTTCTTTTCAATAAGATTTTCTTAGGATCAAGTGGAAGGCACTAGGTGGCACCTACAAAAGGTTTCAATATGCTTTTCTAAAAGCAATGAAAGATGCCACATATCCCTAGCTGAAGAAAGTGGAAGCTACCACATGTCAACATCTGAATTATCTTCACTTTTTTTCATTGATAAGTAAAGACTGTGGCGGGTCCTAGGTTTTGTTTCTAAGGCAAGTGGAAGCTACCAAGTGTCATCATCTATGTAAATATGAAATGAGGCCTGAATGTTTCTATAGTATATACAAAGTGACACAGAGACCAACAAGTGTCACCTTTTGTAAAATTCTCAAAAGATAGCTAAAAGTAGTAGAGACCACCACCTATCCCTTGATAATGATGTGCAGAAAGTGCCACCTATTCATATTCCCTTTTTGAAGTTACTTAGGCCATAAGTGTTGTGGGTCCCATTTTCTATAAGTTGTTAAAGTTTTGAAGAAGCAGACTACGACATATGTCAAAGATGGAACACTCCTGAGCAAAGACATAGTAAAGAGTATAGGTTACATGGAAAGTGTCGTGTGTCTTCAATAAGTGTTGCAAAACATGCCAAGTGTTATTTTATGGTGCCTCCTAAATAATAAGAAGGTTTTCAAGTAGAGTAAGGGAATCATCCAAGTGTCCTCTCCCATTTGAAAGTGGGAAGCATCTTAGGTATCTATTTTGGCCAATGAACTTGCAGGAAGATAGAACATTTTAGATCTAAGAAATATCCTATGTTAGACACTTCTAGTTCAGTTAGAGTTTAGTTAAGCCATTGGATTGGGAATGTGTAGATAATTTAGAGCTAATCCAATGCTATAAATAGGGGTGCAGAGATCACCAGAATCATCATCAAAAGATAGAGAGAATTTTATATGAGAAATTGTTATCAAAAGTTTTAGACTTTTAGTTGTGGCCAGTAATGTCATTTTCCTTTGTTCTATTTTCTTGAGTTAGAAAGTTTGTATAACTGTGCATGTTTCTATGTCTTTTATGTAACTGTAAAATTAATGAGAATACTAAATTTTGTGCCTTTGTTAATATCTTCTATGTCATTACAAAATCATCTAGGTTGTGAGCCTTTGATTCTATCTAGTTTCATCTTTTACATTGATCATGCCTTATTTTCTCTTTAATGTAATTGAATCTAAAGATATGTTCACTGTGCTTTGAGAATTAAAGGTCAAATTAAATATAGATGCATCACCATAGTTGGATTTTCTTTCATTGCATTTGTATTTATGTTTAATTCCTATCCTTTTCCCCAAAATACTTTTGAGATAAAGAAGAACCATCTTCTTTAAAATCTGGAGGTCATTTCAGGTTGTAAGTCCCACATTCTTAAAACTTCCCATTGTTGGTGTTGGAAACAATGCAATTTTAATCATCAACAGATGGTATACAATGATTTTCCCATTGGTGGTTATAATAATTATACCCCAATTAGGGAAAACATGATGTGGAATGTGATTTCAAATTGGTATAGAGGATAAAAATTAATTTGGAAAACCTACTAGTAGGGAGATGTTCATACAAACTAGCAAGGATGAATATTATTTCATTATTTAATTACTCTTTTCATGATATTATTTGGATTAAATCAATAATTATGCTAGTGTTGGTTACAAATAGATGTATCATTATTTCATTATCTTGTAGACTTTTGGATTTGATTTTTTCTATAGCACTTGATGGTAGGTATCATGATAGAACACCATGAAGACTTGGCTGAAATATCCATAAGGACTAACTCTTGATCCAATACTCAATTGAAAATAATTAACCAATGATAAAAACCATGATGACAATGTTGATGTATGAATATGGATGGATTAAATAATAATTCATAAGAAATAACCCAATGAATGCACATAGACTAAATCAAAGCACACCAAAAAATCAAATAAACAAGAAAAGGAGAAAACAAAAAAATATATAAAACAAGAAACAAACAACTAAAAGAATGTAAAAGATAAACAATGTTAATCAAAATGTTAGTGCAAACAACATGATAAAAATAAGATGAACATTACCTATAGGTTATAAGAAACAATGAAACAAATAAAATGTGGTAATGGAAGAAAAGAAAGGGGGTGGTCGATCTATCTCCATATGCACTAAGCAAGTGGATATTTCTTATATAGTTTTATGGATGTAATATCAAAAACAAACTTAAAGATAAATGGAGTTATCCTAGGAAAAGTGGTAGAAGAAAATGATGAGAATTAAAAAACATGATTATAGAATAGAATAATAGGCTCATAAAATGGTGAGTGTGAGATTGAAAGGCCAAAAAAGATGGGGAAACTAAATGACATGTGGTTTCTTGTGACTTATTGAGGGTTCCAAGAATCCTTAAGGAAATAAAGTGGTCAATGGGAATTTTTTTTTAGATTTATAAAATGGTTTTATAACTATTTTTGGAAATTTCTAGGTATCTCAACTTAATTGATAATGATGAGACACTAAACAATCCAATATCACAAAATAGTGAGAGTGTTTAAACTAAAGAAGTGCTAAAAAAATAATGAGAGTGTGGCTTAGGGTGACTGAACTGACCTCAACATAAATTGAGCACTACCTACATAGTCCTAGGATGGTGTATGCAATCAAAAATACATCATGTCTATAAATTAATACTAGCTTAGAGAAGATAGAGAATAAATACGCTTATGATTGGGAATGCATTTTTTAAATGGGGGCATGATCAATATGGGGATATGCTAGACCTGATAATGGGATCACTTGTCATAATACACCATAATAAAAAGAGTTATAAATCTTATAGTCTAATATAATCATCCAACAACCCTAAAATATTCATAGGTTTAATGTTCACTCTATATATAATAACAAGAATGTAAATCTAATCTATTGCACACCAAATATTGTGACACAATAAAGGGGTTGGAAGCAATCAAAACATGTATAAGATAATCTCAATTAAGCTAAGTATGAATAAGACCCTAACACATGGAATATGAAGAGTAATATTATTCAATCCAATACTTATGCTACTTTTATCTACTAAAGAGAGGAGTACAAAGTTAGAATACTCTTACCTAAATGTGAACCCACTGAGACTCAATATCTCCCTTTGATAAAGGGGATTTTTAATAGGTTGTTGTGGTTTTTAAGAATAACTAATAATTACCAAAGCATCCAAGACTTATCCATAAGACTAGATTCTCCAATTAGAAACCCTAAGCTAAGACTCCTCAAGTAGAATGGTGGAAGAGTAGATTGTAAAGAATTGTGATAGCATTATAACTCTTGGTTGCATATTGAAATAATTGTGAAATTATCTTGTACTTATATGTGTATCTCACCCTAAATCCTTCTAAATATGTTGACTATATGGGGTTGACCTAGTTCACCCTGTATGTTTTCAAGAGATAAGACACTAGGTCCCGAGCTAGGTCAATTGAAAGGATAACAAAAACCCCAAGTAAAAATACCCAAATATGGTATAGGGCTCACACAATAAATTTTGTATAGTAATTAGAGGATGAAAACTATACAGGGTCGACCCAATTGACTTAATATAGTCAACTGATGAAAGGAGACTAAGGTGAAGAAAATAGGAAGGGAAAAAAGAAAAAGACTAAAGGAATATGAAAGGGATGAGTAATAGCTTATAGATTATTTTTAAGAGCTAGTTGGATTGGTAATAATGTGTCAATAGGGGATGAAAATCCTAAAAAGCACCCAAGGTCTACCCATCCCTTTCTTGATTCACCCCTTAAGGCATGCACTCAAAGAGATTAAGACTCGACAAGTTCTTGCAAGATATAAAGAATTAGTATTTGATAAAAGTTGAAAATATTATGTATACATATGCCATAATTTAAGCTCATCATGTTTCACTAATGTGAAACAAAGGATGGTGCTTTGAGAAAGAACATAAGAACAAATGATGCTAAGGATTAAAAAAAGTCATAGTATTTTAAAGCAAAAATGACTAAAGTAAATGACTAAAAAATAAATAAATAAAAATTAAATGTGATGCATATCTTGACTTACCTTTATCACTAGGTTATTGTCTATTATGTTAGTTTTGATTTTGTAAGGCACAAAAACTGCTTTTGACAAACCCAATAATACAAAATTAAAGAGCAAAACCAAACACATGAAAGAAAAGCCAAGATAGTTGTTGCTATGAGGATGAGATTTATTTGGGAAATTTTGTAAGTTGGGGTGATAAGTGATATTTTATACTAAATTACAAAGTCAAACAATAAGAGTAAATTAGGTAACCAAAAATACAAGGCTACTAAAGACCTAAAAAATCAAACAAGCTATCCTTAAGTAAGAAAGGTAAACTCACAAAGTCAAACCAAGGATACATGTCAAAAAAGATGGTAAAAAAACATCAAAAGTGAATGAAAAAAAACAAAATGGTAAAATAACATTGATGAGTGAGTATGAGAAATCATTATCTCACTCAATAATGGAAAGGGGTACATAAAAAGGAAAACAACATTGATGAGTGATAAGTAATAATCCAACCTCATGCAAAAAATGGAAAAAGGGCATGAACATAAGTTTTTTTTAATAACATGAAGGTAAAATAAATGATAAATGGTAAAAGGAAAGTAAATTAAGTCTATAAATGTAAAAACATGGTGAAAAAGAAGATAATCCATAGTTATTCAAACATGTTGTTTTGCTATAAAGATAGATAAAACTAAAACAAAGTAGTTCTAGTATGTTTTTATGTGGTGAAGAAGAAGGAATTATAAAAGAAGGTAAAACATATTTGGAATCAAAATTTAGATATCAAGGGGAAATTCAAATGGGTGTAAGGAGGAATGAAGGAAAAATCAAGGTAGAAGAAACTCTTTATCAAGTCAAGACACTCAAATTTGGTTTGTCAAAACAAGGGGACTTTCAACCTTAAGGACTTTGAATAATTTATCTTAGCCAAGCAAGTCTTAGGTAAATAAATAATGTATATAAATCATCCCGCTAAGGCTATATGCATGAAAAATAAAATGGACCTATGTTCTCATTATATGTTCCCTATTCCTTGGGACCCCTTAAAGAACTATCAATCTACTATAAAGATTAGGTACTTGTATGAGAAAGTATGTATCACCATAGATTTTTTTGAATTACCCTATTCCAATCTACTATATACCATGCCATAAATGACCTAGGCTCTATGTGAGGCCAAATGTGGAGTTTGAGCTTTGATTAGAGATAGGATATGTGCTTGAAATCATGTCTTTTGGTATCAATTAAATTTTGATATTTGTCTATTTCCTTTTTAATATCATTAAATTTTATTTCAAATGATTTGGTTTTTAACTTTCTTGATGGATTTTTCCATTCCTTATCCATAAATATTTGGAAAACCAAACATGGGTGTTAAAGATGACTTTGATCTGAATACTTGGGACAAAGTTTCTAGGAGAGAGAACTTCAAAGAGCACGGGGTCTAAGAATTTCGTAAATCTAGGTGAAATAAAAATGCTATCTTGACTTCTACCTTGTTTTATCCAATGTAGAGTGAAAGAAAAGGGGAAATCAAGAAGAATGACACATAAAACAATTGGAATTAATTCAAATCACAAAAAATGTGAGAAAGGGGAAAAAGGGATACAGTGATAGGAAAGTGTGATTCCTTATCATAAGAATGAGGGAAATGGAGGAAAACATGCTAACATAGATTGTTTTCACAAATTTCATCTTTCAAAATAATAAAAATCTAAAGTTTGATCAAAATTATGTAAAAAGATGAAAATATGGTAATTTTATGAGGAGGGCTAGGTCCTATCCATGGTCTTACACTACAACTTCATAAAAGAGAAACCTAGGGGGTGATAACAAGAAAAAAAAATAATGTGAGGTAACAAAAAATATGGTAATTTTATGAGGAATGTCAGGGCCTATCCATAGTCTTATAATACAACTCAAAAAATAAAAAAACCAAGGGGTGTCAAAAAGATAAAAATGTAAGAAGACAAATAAGACTATAGTACATTAAGAAACAAAAAGACCAAAAGGAAGGACTAAAGGTTTGTGAAATGAAGGAACTTGTTGAAAAGGGAGAGACCCATGTAATCAACCTAAAAAAAGTGTTATAAATGTAGATAGAAAGCATGAAAATAAGGAAATGTTTATGCAAAATACTTTTTAAGGAATTTTACATTGGTGGGATCTTTGAAAACATGGCCTCCATTAGTTTGAACATGGTAGGTGCTCGGATAAAGAATATATTTGACTAAATATAGGCCCCACCATTTTTGGGAGTATTTACCTTCTTTATCATGGGTGTAGTCTAATTTAACGGAAAGTTCACCAATATTAAATGTGTGGATTTTAACTTGTTTATTATGTTGTTTAGAAATGCGAGCCTTATATTGATGGTTATGTTGTAAGGCAGAAAGACAGTGTTCATCAATTAGATCAAGGGTGTCAAGATGAGATTGACGTAGTTATTCATCAACAATAAAACCATGAATAGATATACAAAGAGAGGGAAACTCAAATTCAAAATGAATAACTAATTGAAAACCATAGACTAACAACAATGGATTTTCCCTAGTGGCAGTGTGTATCCTATTTTGAAAGGCCTACAGAGTAGGGTAGAGATGAAGATGTCAATCCATGTATGTTTCATAGGTTGTCTTTTGGATAATTTTTTTAATAACTTTATTAGTGGCCTCAAATTCACCATTGCATTGTAGATTATAAGGCATGGAAAATTTGTCATTAATCTTGAATTTGTTGCAAAGTTGTTTAACATGCTTATTTTTGAAATTACAACCATTATCTAAAATGATGGTATGGGGAACACCAGAGAAGAAAATGATTTGATTAAGAATAAATTTGGAAATGGTAGGATTGGTGACATTAATAAGGGGCATGGATTCTACCCACTTGGTAAAATATTTGGTAATGGTGATGATAAATACATGCCCATATTCGGAGCTAGGTAGTTTACCAATGAGATTAAACCCCCATGTAGAAAATGGCTAAGGACATTCAATAGTTTAAAGTTAAACTGAATGTAAATTTATTAGATAATCATGAAGCTAACAAGGATTGCACTTTTTAGCATATTTTATTGCATATTTTTCAACATTATGCCAAGATTAACCTATGTGTAGGCATTTGTGGGCTATAACATGTCTACTATAGTGGCCAACACAAATACCCCCATATGATTGTTAAAGAAGAAGAAGGACCTCTTATTTCATAACACAATAGAGAAAGGTACCTTTATCATTTGAATAATAAAGTATGTTGTGTTAAAATAGATACTTGAAATATTGTTTATGAATATGTGTCTTTTCACGAGAGTCTAAATTAGGAGGATAAGTTCAATTTTTTTAAGAATTAGATAATGTATTGGTACCATGGACTTTGTCAAATGGTAACAATATTGATATGAAAAATAAGTGAATCTAGTGGTTGAGTGAAATATGGAGATTTTTTTATTTGTATAGTAAAAGTAGGATTGGAAAGGACTTGGTGTGGATTAAAGAGAGAGGCTAAAGAGGTAAGATAATCAACAATTGAATTTTAATCTCTAGGAATAAGCTCAATAGATAGTGAAAGAGATGAAATCCTTAGCAAGAGTGGTTGTAATTTGATGATATGTGATGAGTTTATCACTTTTACATTGATAATCACCATTGACTTGGTATCAAATAAGCTAAGAATCACCTAAAGCATGAAGGTATTAAATGTCTAAATTAATAGCAACTCACATGACTAAAATGAAAGCTTCATATTTAGCCATATTATTAGTGACATCAAAAGTGAAGTGGAAAGATAAAGGAATGATATTTATAAGAGGACTTTTGAGAATGCAACCTACCCCAAATCCTTGAAGGCATTTAGAACCATCAAAGCTAAGGGTTCAAGTATCCTCATGCAAGTCAAAATTAATTTTAGGAAGATCCTCGATAAATAATTTTGGTTTAGTAGTACCAGAGAGAGTAGCAGATTCATCAATATTATTGGATTCCAAACTAGTGGTAAAGCTATGAAAATAATATTTGAGAGAAATATCTTAATTAAGACCTTCGATGTAAAGGATATTACCATCTAGAATATTATATTGAAAATAAGAAGTGGCTGGTATGGAAGATATGAAAAGTTGATTAGCTATGTTTGCCCTTTGTTATATTTTTGAGTGATGATGCAAAGATCAAATTCCATAAGGAATACCATCAATTTACCAATTATATCTCCAAGAATAAATTTTTTGGAAAAGAAATGATGAAGGGGGTCAGAATGAACAATGACATCAGTAGTTTGGTAAATCATATAGTGGCAAAGCTTTTCAAATAAGAAATAGATGATAAGAAAATCACGCTCAATTTTATTATAATGTGTTTCATAATTGATGAGGCCTAAAATAATGTAGTAAATGGCATACTATCTTCCTATATCATCTTTTTGGGTAAGCATTGCCCCAACTGAAATATGTGTGAAAGAAGTATATAGAATCAGAGGTTTATCAGTGGAAGGAGATGAAGTGTAGGTGGATAAAGCAATGACTCTTTCATATTATCAAAGTATTTTTCACATGGGTCCATCCATTTTAAAGTATTATCTTTCTTGATAAGGTAATAAATTCAATTAATTTGATATGCCATTTTGGGGATGAATCATCTAATTGCCCCAAGTTTGCCTAAATAAGTATGAATGTTAGGAATAGAATGAGGAATGGGAATGCTTATAATAGCATTAATTTGGTAGGGTTAACATCTATGTTGCAAAGAGAGACTAAGAATCCTAAAAAAGCTCTAGATGTGATTCCAAATACACATTTGTAAGGATTAAGTCTAACTTTATATTTAAGGAGATGATCGAAGATCATAAAAGATCAAAATGATGATTCTTACAATGTTTGGATTTAACAATGAGATCATCCACGTAAGTTTCAATAATTTTGTGAATGAGCTCATGAAATATGTGAGTCATTTCTCATTGGTAAGTGGATCTATCATTCTTAAGACCAAAAGGAATTTTGACATAGCAATAGGTTCCCCATTCTATGGTGAAAGTTGTCTTATGTGTAGAGAGGATTACAAAGTATGTTAGTCAAGCATTAGTCCATAAACAATGAAACATGCATAAATAAATAACTAACCAAGCCTATCTATTCCTATGGGAATTACAAAGGATAACAAGAAATAAATGAATGAAAGAAAAACCATATTACCTTCCAAAATGGACTCCCCATACCCATGTGTCTCAAAAATATGTTCTCCCTTAATCAAGCATCCTTGTCTTCATCAACAATGGTGGTAAGCTCCTCTAATGCCTCAAGAACACTCCATACAACCTAGGATCTTGATTCCAAATCACTAAACTAGCCTATCAATGAATCTTTAAAACAAAATCTATGATCTAATACAAATCATTTTGAAGATATTTGAGCATAATAACCTTGCACCAAAATAGCTTAGAAATGATTTTCATGGCCTCTCTATTTTTAGATTTTTGAGATTGGTCAGGATCAACCTAAATCATCCATCTTGAGATGAATATGTGTGGTTGAGGGTAATCCTAATGTTTATAATTAAATCCATAATTATCTTCATCATGACCTTAGAAGAAGGGGAATTGAAGAGGTATGAGAGGCATTTACTAGGCATGGGTAACCCATAATCTTGATATCTGTGGCATTTATAGCGTAGGGATGTCTTCCCAAGGAATGATGTCACCTGATGATGTAGTTAATAAGAATCAATTTTTAAAAATAAATATTCAACAACTCTCATGGAAACTGCACTTAAGCTCTTGATTTGGATTAATTATCCTTAAACAAGGTTAATCAACATTTGTACAATTATTTGAAAATTGGCCCTCAATTAATCAAAATGGTCAGAAAGTCATATTACTAAGTTTTAATTTGACTCAAAAAGAATTAGAAGGTGATGTTAGATGTTCCAAAACCATATTTCCATTTTGGATGTTTCCAACACAAAATAACAAAGGTACATGGTGTGTACCAATGAATTAGAAAAAAAGAGTGATCCAGATCACAAAAGGTGAAATTGTCATTTTGACTCAAAATGTATTGATCAAATTTAGCTAGCCCATAAATTTTATTACCCTATTTAGGGATACTATGACATAAATTAACACTTATAAATGATAAGTTTGAGCCATTTAGCATGTTTTATGGATTTTGACCTAAAATGTGCATTTGAGTGCAATTCAAGTAAGATTGACAATTTCAACACAAATGGTGTTAAGAATTGGATGTCTAAATTTTGCCCCTAAGTGAGAAAGTGTAGCAAGACATTTAAGCCAAGAAACATATTTTCAAAGAAAAGAGTTGTCAAGAATAAATTGGAATAGACCCATGATGCCCCCTCGAGAGGAAATATTAGGATGAAAGAGAAGGATGGACTCTCAAAAAGAGAGAGAAAGTGAGAGATTAACCCATGGAATATATCACAACCAAATGAGATAATACTTGCACATGTTATTACGATCAATGATAATAATATAATGATAATTATAATAGGCCCTAAAGATGGGGGTAATAGGAAAGATACAATCCATAAATATAAGGGACATAATGTAAATGTACCCAATTTGAGAGTGTAAGCTACACTCTTATGACATTGATCAATCCTGAGACAAGTTACACACTAAAATTTTTCCATCATGGGCTTTAATATGGAGATATTATAATTAGAGGAAAAGGGAGAATGTTCTACTTGAGGAAGGAAAGCACCAATAAAACAATGTCACCAAAGAAAATAATAAGTACTCTAGTAGAAAATATTTGATCGTGATAAAATAGTTGCGCCCCAGTAGAGTGAATCTTGATCATTGATAAATAATAAATAATGATTTTCCCCTGTAGATCTAATTTTATTCAAGCATGGTTCAGATGTTGTGCCCCATCATGGGCAATTAGCAAGCAAAAATAACTCAATGATATAACCGAAAAGATAAGTTAAAGTGAGCGGGTGCAAATGTACATGAAATGGTGTAATGTCTTAGAAAGCCATATAAAACCAAGCATATGAGAAGGTAAAGAGTGATTAGAGAGATGAAAATAAGAATGGAGATAGCCAATCTGATGTTAATAGAAATTGAGCACTGCCTACATAGTTCCATGGAATCATGTTCTAACATGAACTTTAGGCTAATGTAGTTCACCCAAGTTTGGGATAGAATGGAATGAGGAATGATTAAAAATGACCAATAATTGATTATAATCACAATGTATGTGAAGATATTCATGCCTAATCATAGACAAAGAAGCTTTAAATACATGCTACCGAGAAGCTTAATTCCATATCATGAGCCTAGGTTTTGATAAGTGTTCTTGAGAATCGTTCATCAGAGCTGATGTTGATGTTAAGATGTTGAGACCTGAGCACAAAGTGCTTGCTATATAAAAATAAATTAGGCATCATAAGTATGAATAAATTATAATTACATAAGATTCTGATTATATTAAGCTAGTTCAAATGTGAATATTTATAACTAAGGATAATCGTAAAAAAATGACCAAAACTAGAGTTATAGTGATTTACATTTTCAAAAAGAAAAAAATAAAGAAAAATAAAAATAGAAATGAACCTAACTAAAAATCAAGATATGAACAATCAAGACTTAAATTAGGAACAAGAATGTATAAAATCAAGGAAAGAACAACTTGATAACATAAGTTCAAGATATGAATAATCAAGATCCATGTGGACCATTAGGGTATTCTTCAACACAAAAAAGAAAATAAAAATCAAATATAAAAAATAGGACACTAACAACAATCAAATAAACAAAATGGTCCAAGAACAATGTAATAACATAAGATCAAGATATAAACAATTAAGATCCATGTGAATCATCAAGATGTTCTAAAACACAAAAGAGAAAAGAAAAATCAAACAGAAAAAATAATCAAGGAAACACAACACCAAGAAATAAAAAGAGAAAAAGAGAATAAATAAAAGGAGAGGTACAAAATCACAACAAAACACTAAGAAAACATAACAAAACACCAAGAAAACTCAAATAAACACACATAAATAAAAACCAAGTTAGTGTGGTTTAAAGACAAATGTTCATGCATGTGTGGTAGAAGCATTACTTTTCACCATGTCATAATAAAGAATAATGACAATTGTTCCCTAATTAAAGATGAACAATGATAGCAAAATGTGGGAAGAGAATAAAAGGAAGGGGTTGGCTGGGATAACTCTAGATGTATAAGATAAGTGGACACTACCTACATAGTTCCATGAATGTATGTTCCAACATGAACTTAAGGCCAAACATAGTTCTCCTAGGAAATGAGATAGAAAAAAAATGATGATCAGAATAGTATGATTTAGAGAAGAAATGTAAGATATGGAAAATAAATGAGAATGGTCTAGCAAACAAAAAGCTGATGAGATGAGAAAGAGATGATCTTAGAAAACAACAAGTGCATGAGATAGGATAAAATGAAATAGTTATTCTATGCTTACAAAATAGAAATATCATTCAAACTTATTAGTTGCTCACAAAATAGTGATATCATTCAAACTTAATACTTGCTCATAAAAAAATGAGAGCATTCAAACTTAATAGTTGCTCACAAAATGATAAGAGCAATGGATGGTGGAATGGGAATGTACAAATGTACAAAAGCATGAGACAATGTTTTTATTCTTTTTTAGATCATGTTTTGATGTTTTTGGTATTTTTGGGATAAAATATTCACAAATTGAGACCATCTAGTCAAGGAGATGCATGTCCTAAGAGTAGAGGTTCTAGTAAGATAGCTAAGCCAGCTGTAATAGTCCATGCTCACAAATCAATGAGAGTGAGGTAAGGGGGACTAAGGTAACCAAAAAATGAATTGAGCATGACCTACATAGTCATAAAATAACCTCAATTCATAGTAATTCTATCTACACAAAAGGTGAAGAAAACCCAACTAGGTCCCAACAAGTTCTCAAATCTGGAAAATGACGAGTTAAATGAAAATAGTAATGGCAAGGTGATGTGATAATGCATGATAAACAAGTTTTACCCCTATTTTTACCATAAGTAGTTATAACTAAGATAAAATGGCATCGGTAAATCATACTAATTTTCCCATAGGTGGTTATAATTAGTAGCAATACTAGTGAGACATTGATTTGCCCATAGGTGGTTATAATCAAGCTCACATAAACAAACTTGGATATAGGATGAAAGATATATTGATAGATCAACTATCACACTACTTTCATATATTGTATTATAAACATCTATTGGATTAATTATTGAAACTTGATCAAAATCACCCCTTAAAAGGTGTAGAAAGAACCAAATGACCCAATATCAAAATAAGATTAGGTAGGATGACTAAAAATGGGCTTTAGTTCAGATAGGAATGGAAATGATATAATGAAATGATTAGAAGAAAATTAGATATAGAGATGACAAAGTTTCCCATAAGTAATGATTGGATTAGGTTGCTCATAAAATGGTGAGAGCATGGGAAAAGGGAGATTGAGATGACCTCAATAAAAATTAATCGCTACCTACACAGTCCCAAAGACCTCAAGTCAATGTAGTTCAAAAATCATGGTTCATGGATCTCAATGGTATAATAATGCCTAAAAATTGCCATAAGGTTATCCTCAAGAGATGAGGCATGGTAATGGAAAATAAATGAATGGTAGATGAAAATGGTTTTATTACTCTTCTTAATAGGGAGATGCACGTCTTAGTTAATATGTGAGACAACAAAAAATGATCAGCTATATAATTTTCTATCCAACACCCTTTCAAAACAACTACTTTATTAAGAACTTGTCACTAATCTATATCTCAATAATGTGTTCATGATCTTCATAGAGCATTGATTCTACTTCATTTAAACATTGATACAAGGTATCCTTATAACCTTGATAAAGGTAAGTGCTACTAGTGATGGTAAATAATTAGATAAGCAGGTAATAAAAAGGTGGGTGATAATTGAATGTATAATGGGTGGGAAACAAATGGAGATCAGGAATTTTAGTCACACGTAATGTTTCTAATATTAGATTTGACATAATTTTAGTTGTGGTAGGGCTGAAGACCTCTAAAGTTTCTCTTGATAGGACCATTAGATTTTTTTGTTTCTTGATCTTGAGAGTAGCTACCATCTGATTATGCTATAGATTGGAATTTATTTTGATTTGATCTTTGATTTTGTCTTCATTAAATAATGAATAACTTTTGTGCTTAGCTATTACCACCTTGATGAGGTTTTCACTAATGAATTTTCTCTAATCATCCCATAATGCCTCTAAGAAGGTTTTACAAAGAGATGTTAACATTTAACTTTGATTTTAGTTGAGTGCCTTCAAAAGGGTGTCACTAAAAGATGTTGAGTTTGATCCTTGCTTGTCCTCTAGTGCCTTCAAAAAATTTTCACTAGTAGATTGTTTTTTTCCTATATAAATGTGATCTTAGCCTTCTTGTTCTTCTTCAACTACTATGTCACCATGGATGCAGTTCAACAAAGTGTGATTCTATCAGTCCTAATCGACACTTATAGGAGGTGAAATGTCAATAATATGGCTATATTGGGTGGTAATAATGGGATGGTGAAAGGCAACATAATCTTTATAGAAGATACTAGGATAACTAGTGTTGATACTAAACTGATCATCCTTAAAAACTATAGAAAGATCACAAATATATTCAAATTGATCTGTAAGCCAATTGTAACCAATGTTGTAACAACCAATATGATAATCTATTTCTTACTTTGATTCTAAAGAAATGGACTTTGAATCCAATGTCATAGTTGATGTTGAGTCTATTTCTAATTCTAAATCCAATGTCAGTTCAAAAATGAAACTTGACTCTAATATTTATTATTCATTTGATATGATTGTTTCAATAATCTTTTGTTGAACACTAAATTTTTGACAAGTGATGCCTTGTGATGGAATAATGGGCTCAAAATAAACTAATTCATCTTGAAAGGGTTCAACATAGACTAAATCATCTAAGTGAAGCACTTCAAAAAGATGGAACCACTCAAGTGATTCCTCAATAAAATCATGTCTATCAAAGTGAGACTCCTCAATGAGTGGGAAAAGGTCAAGAGACAACTCTACCAAGACTAGCTTGTCAAGGAGATGAGGCTCTTTAAAAATAGGTAACATATGAATAGGTAACTTATCATAGTTTATCCTATCACAAATAGGTGTTTCAATAATAACATGTTGGTTTTAGTTCATAATTGGTTGGAAAAGATCAATTTTGAACACATTTTAATCCTCATAAGATGGCTTTTGAAATGGTGATGGTTCTTATTTAGGCTTAAAGATCAACATAGAATTTCTAAAGTGGGGAACATTTGGTTTAGAAGAAATTTAGTTTGTGGTTCAATAATGGACTCTCTATAGATTAGACTATTGAATAAGGGATAAAAAATAATTAGTTCATCAAATAGAGGTTCTTTAACAATAGGTTCATCAATAACTAGTGATGGGCAAAGAATGGTAATAACTAGACACTTCTTAGTTTGGTTGCTCATGAAAACCAAAGGAGGAGGTCCTAAAATGGTAATGACTAGATGCTTCTTAGTTTGGTTGCTTGTGTGAATTAAATGAGGAGGTCCTAAAATGGTAATGACTAGACACTTCTTAGTTTGGTTGCTCATATGAACCAAAGGAGGAGGTCCTAAAAAGGTAACGACTAAATGCTTCTTAGTTTAGTTGCTCATGTAAACCAAAGGATGAGGCCTTAAAATTGAAATCTTGGTATATTGTGGAGATTTATTACTTACACAATCCAAAGCATCCAAGTCTTCTTGATAAACCCAATCATTTTGATCATGAGTTGGATCATAAGTTGGATCTTGACTATGTTCCCATGATTTAATTTTTTGAGGTGGATAGAAATCTATCTCACAAACCATATTGTCACCATAGGGGTCTTGAATAAATTCATAAAATTCATTTTGTGTGGCCATTCTATCATAAGTTGGTTTATCCACGACTACACCATAATTGTAACTACACATATCTACATTTAATGAAGAAAGATTTGAAAACAAAAATACTTAAAGTTCTAAAAACCTTGAAAGTGATCTAAAGGATAAATGGTTCAAACTTGGTTCATCTTGGTCGAAGAGGTGGAACTACATCTCAAAAGTAGTTTGTTCCAAGATTTGGTAAACAACCTAATGTCAAATGGCTAACATCAAAGGTTTTTGAAGAAAGGTTGTGTTTTCCCAAATAAAGTCACAAAAAATGTTGAGGATAGGCACTCAAACAAATAAACAAACAATAGTGTTCAAAATGGGATAATCATTTAACCAAAGCTATGCAACCTAAAAGAAAATATATACGTACCAACCCCATGAATTGAGGCATAAATAGAAATAAATCAATGTTTGGATCCAAAATTTACAAGGTTAATTGAAAATACAATGTTGAAGAGTAAGATTGGACCAAACAAGCTAGACAAGATTGGATAGAATGATGCTAAAAGATAAAGGTCCAAATGGTATATACAAAATGGTTTGAAATAAGTGGTTTTAATACAATGGTAAACAAGTCTTGAAAAAAATTGAGTAGGCTAATGGTGTAAGCATACTCAAATGATGTGGTCAATTGTTATGTTTCAAAGACTCAAAGGTATAATTGTTTTGAACATGATTTGGGTAGCATAATGCTACCCTTGTTAACTTAAATACATGATTTTGACATGGCTCATGAATAAACAAACAATTTTTAACCTCAAATCATACCAAGAAAATAATGACCAAAATATACTATGTATAATCATCCAAATCCTAGCAAGGATATGGAAAAATCGGGTTAACTAAAATAAAAATGTTTTGATCATTCTATGAGAATAAATTACACAATGACTTTCATGTCAAATGATGCAAAAGACAAGCATGAAAATTGGGTGACCATAGCATTGGCTAGTTGTAAAAAGGTCTAGTCCTTTTTAAAACCACTATATCCTATTGTTCGCTTAGTGTAGTGTGATGTCCAAATGCAGATACATCCCATGTGCAACTCCAAAGGAGTGAAATGAAGTCAATGCTATGAGATTAAACCCAAGGTCAAAGCTTCCCTAAATAACCTATGAGAGATGATGAAGTCCCCCTCACAAGCCAAGATGCATTAAAAAAAAACAAAGCATGAAAGTTGAAAGACTTTAGGGTCATTTTTAAGATCACTCAAACTTTGATGAGTTTTTGGGGAGTGTTTTAGATGATTTTATTTCTAATCCTTAGACTAGGATACTTACAATAGGAATAACACTTTTGATTCTAAGGGTTCCCTATAAGGGACAAATGGAAGAGCATACATGCAAAATTCCTATTTTTGCCAAACAAAATCTGCTTAAACAACTAAGTGAATACAAAAATCTTGGAAAGGTGAGTTCATTTTTAAGCCCAAATTTAGAAAATGAGGTGGTGTTCATTTGACCCCTTGGTCTTCATTTCAAACTTTGAAAAACATTCACCAAAAACACCAAAATTCTTTATTAAACACCCAAAACAAGGTTTTGAATCAATTTTTAAGCATGCAAAGGTGATTTAAACACGTTTTGAGGAAATTTTAAACTTGGTCCTATAGCGAAAATGTTAGCATGCCCTTTAGCTTTGAAGCCCTTTTTTCTTGAAATGGCAAACTTTGGAAAAAGAGATCTCAAGTCTAGGTTTTTGGAAAAAACACAGTGACCAAAATCAGTTATTACCACCAACATTAGTTACTTAGATATAGAGATCTGGCTGATGTCGGTTATGCTGACCAATGTTGGTTGATCAGTGACCAATGTCGGTGTTTCCTGTTGACGTTAGTTACTATGTAAAAACTGTGGCAACTAAAAATGGCAAAATAAAATTAGAAAATCAATTTTTAATATTTTTAAAGCCTCAAATGAATATTTTAAAGTTGTAAAAGGATCTCCTTCAGGTGTAGGATGCATCTAGTCCCACTAGGTGTGTCAAGATGTAGAGAGGATTACAAAGCAAGTTAGTCAAGCATTAGTCCACAAATAATGAAACATGCATAAAACACTAACTAACCAATCCTATATATTCCTATGGGAATTACAAAGGATAGAAAGAAAAAAAATGAAAGAAAGCAACACCATATTACCTTCCCAAAAGGATTTACCATATCCATGTGGCTCAAAAACATGTTCTCCCTTGATCAAGCATCCTTGTCTTTATCAATAATGGTGGTAAGCTCCTCCAATGCCTCAAGAACACTCCATAAAACCTAAGCTCTTGATTACAAATCACTAAACTAGCCTATCAATGAATCTTGCAAAAAAAAATTATGATCTAATGCAAATCCTTTTGAAGATATTTGATCATAATAACCTTGCACCAAAATATCTTAGAAATGATGTTCATGACATCTTTATTTATATATTTTTGAGATTGGTCAGGATCAACCTAAACCATCCATCTTGAGATGAAGATGTGTGGTTGAGAATAATCCTAGTATTTAGAATTAAATCCATAATTATCTCCATCATGACCTTGGAATAAGGGGCACTGAAGAGGCATGAAAGACATTAACTAGGCATGGGTGACCCATAATCCTAATATTTATGGCATTTATGGCCTAGGGATGTCTTCCCAAGAAATGATGTCACCTAATGATGTAATTAATAAGAAGTAATTTTCAAAAATAAATATTCAACAACTCTCATAAAAAATCCACTTAAGCTCTTGATTTTGATTAATTAACATTAAATAAGGTTAATCAACATTTGTGAAATTATTTGAAAATTGATCATCATTTAATCAAAATGGTTAGAAAGTCATATTACTAAGTTGTAATTTGACTCAGGAAGAATTAGAAGGTGGTGTTAGATGTGCCAGAATCATATTTCCATTTAGGATGTTTCGAACACAAAATAATAAAGGTACATGGAATGTACCAATGAATTACAAGAAAAGAGTGATTTAGAACACAAAAGGTGAAATCATCATTTTGACTCAAAATGAATTTATCAAAGGTAGCTAGCCCATAAATTTCATTACCTTATTTAGGGATACTTTGACTTAAATTGGTACTTGTAAATGACATTTTTGAACCATTTAGCACATTTTATGGATGTGTATTTTAGTGTAATTCGAATAAGATTGACAATTTCAACACAAATGGTGTTAGGAATTATATGTCTAAATTATGTTGGTCTTGGGGTGAATATGAATCTAATTGTATCTTGAGAAACCATCCATATTGGATAACATTTAGATAACCAATAGTGGAATAAACAATGGCATCTATTGAAGGTAAATGGAAGTTGTTCCTAGGATAATTACGATTAAGATTACAGAAATCAATACAAATTTGAGTAACCATAGTGACCTTCTTCTAAATGGGAAAAATGTTGGAGACCCATTCAATAATCAATTGGTTTGATAAATTTAGCATCGAGTAATTTGTTGATTTCATTATGGCATAAAGTGGAAACTTTAGGTATAAATTTTATTTATTTTTGATGTACAAACTTAGCATTAGGATAATTAATGATGTTATGCACCATAATGTTAGGGTTAGTGCCAAACATATCCTTGTAGGACCAAGTGAAAGCATCATGATATTTATCAAAGAATAAGATAAAATTATTATGTTCATTAGGTGAGAGTTCATGTGAGACAATAATAGGTCAAGGACAAGATGGGGTACCATATTCGATGCTAGTGGTTTCTTCAATAAGCATGACATTATCGTATTAAAATTGGTATGGTGCATTAGGTAAGCCATAAATGGGATTTTTCTTAGGATCAATGATAGTAATGAAGTTTTTGAAGTAAGGAGGTTTAGTCTTAAAATTTCCTAGTTTATGATACTACTAAGGAATTTGAGGTTATCAGGAATAAAGTAACTCAAATATAGCTTCATCACTAGGAAAGGTAAGAAGAGGACCATAATACTTGATATATTTTTCAAGAACTAGAATTTGATTTCCATAGTGATACATAGAATTATCTGATGAACATTGGTTACCTTAGCATCCATTGTAATTTTAGGAGTAGAAGTAAATGGAGTAGAAGAGATGGGAATATTAGTGGATTAAATGATGCAAGAAGGATTAGAGGAAATGATTGGAATTATAGGTGGAAAAGGAGATGTATAAATTCTTAAAAATTTGGAAGGTATAATTTGTTATACCACCTAAGGAGTATCAATAAGAGGAGGATTAGGAGGAAGCATATTACCTTCAAGATATAAAGTATGATCCACAAAAATTGTATGAACATCCCAATTAAAAGCATGAATTTAGGCTAAGATTTTTTTGATAATATTGGACATCTAAGTCTTTAGATTGAACTTGGGCCATTATATAGTTATCATCATATATTAGAGAAATTGTAAATTCTTAATAATTAGGGGGAGTTTCAAAGGGTGAAATATTGATATTAATAAATGTAGGAAGAGACATGATGAGAGAAAATAATTTGGCCACTCTAAAATCATTTCAAGTGAAGTAATATTTAGGTTAAAAAGGATATTGAGCATTGCATGGAGGGGAAAATTAGTGATCTCATCAATAAGAGGAATATTATGATCCCTAGGCAATAGGGAAGGAAGAAACCATTGTGAAATATCTGGAGGTAACTTGGTAGTTTTACAATTATGTTGCAAATCATTGGGCTCATCATCATCAAAATATGCAAGAGTAACTAGTAAATAAGGATTCATGTTGACGAAATTGGGTAAAGGAGCACTATTAATCTTAGAAATGGTAGGAATATGATATTATGATTTAAGATGAGGAATTTGAATGTTCCATGGGTTGGGATTAACTTTATGCTTACAACATTTTCCATTATGTAAGAATTTAATACATTAACGACCATAATAATCAATGGCCCTCATTCAATGAGTCTATGGATGACCAAGGAGTACGTTATAAGATAGGGGTAAGTCAAAGAACATACACTTGGTTTAAACAGTCTGAGTTTTAATGGTTAATAGAAGCCAAATCTAACAAGTGGATTTTGATTTGTCTTATTAAAACCATGACAAGTAAGATGGGTTTTCTTGAGATGATCCTTGTTATAACCGAGTTGTTGGATGAGACATAAATATGTCACATTAATATTAGAACCTTAATAAACTATAAATTTATGGATAAGAGTGGTATTAATGGATACTTTGATAAAAAGTGGTAGATCATCAACACAAAAGAGAATTTCATCATTGATCATGTCATCTTCAAGGAATTCAATAGAGGGCTTGGAAGATTACATTGGTAGGTTGAGATTCAATAGAAGGTAGTTATTCATATAAGGAGGATGGATCATCAATTTCTTGGATTTATTTCATAAGGAACTTACGATGATAGGTTGAAGTGTGAACTAACTCAATAAGTGGAATCTTACAAGGCATAGAGTTGAGTTCTTCAATAAATTTCTAATGAGACTTAGAATAACTAGCATGAGGTTTAGGAGGTAAATTAGTTTTTGGAGAAATATATGTGGTTGGAAGATTAGAAGGAGGAAATGGTTCCTGTTGGGCTTTCAAAGTAAGATTAGTGGTGGTATTATCTTTAAGAAGTTGTTCCTCTAAGTATGGCTTCTTAGGCTTGGTAATAGGATCTTTATGATCTAGTTTATGATGATAATTAACCTTAGTAGTTTTGAAATATTGAGAATTGGTAAAATATTAGTCATAATTGGCATCAATGGCAAAAACATTCTTAGTATGTGATTTATCATTTGATGAAATTTTTTGGTTATTTAAAGTAGAAGCTTTAAAAGTTTATCATTTTTTAAAATCAGTGGTGTATTCTTGATTATGAAGACTGATCATAGCTTCGTGATTGAATGAATCATAAATCATATAGGAGATATAAAATTTAATGAGCCCTCTACAAGATTCTTAAGAGTTACCAATGTCAGCATGGAACCAAAAAAATAGATTTAGGTTTATACCACTTAGGTGGACCATTTTGATAGATGAAAGGTTTTGAGGGCTACAAAAATTATTTCATTTATTAAACTAAAAGAGGTGTATGAGAAGGTTAAGGAACATTAGTTTTGGCAAATCCTAGTTTTATTTATGGAGTATTACTAGTGACAACATTAGCTTTTTGGAAAAATCCTTTAATATTTTTGTGATTAGGTTCAAATTTCTTCATAATAAAATTTTGATGTTTAGCTTGATCAAGAGCTTCATTTAGTGTTTGGGGATCAAAGGTTCAAACCTTATATTGAAGAGCGAGAGTTAAAGTAGTGATAAATAGTTTGAATAAGTTATCATCAATCATGTTATGGTTAGATTTATGTTCTAATGATTTCCATCTTTTGATAAAGTCATGAGATTATTCAGTGGGAAATTGCTTAGCATTGATGAAGTGGCTAAGACAATTTTAGGGAAGATTATTGTGTTGAAACTCTGTAACCAAAGGATTAACCAAATATTCAAGTTTCCAAATAGAATTTTGGGGAAGTTTATTATACCATTCTAATACATTACTATTTAAGGTTTTCACTAAGAGATTAGTTATGGAAAAGGTAATAGTTTGTATCTACTCTTTGTAAAGGTTGCCAAAGGCTTCAAGAAATGAGGTAGGGTCTTTAGTACCATCATATTTAATAGTTTGAGATATGTTAATAATATCAATGAAAATAATAAAAGGAGATAAAAGATCATTTTTAATGGTTTGAAGCATCTTTTTATTCATTATAAGTTGCTAAATAACATTGCCTGAGGCATCTCAAAGAGGTGGAAGAATGAAATTAGGATTATCTTGAGGATTCATGGTTGGAGGTTGATTATCTATGTTGATTAAATGTTATTGAAGTTGTATCATTTGGTTGGTGTTAGAATTTTGCATTATGTTCATTTATTGGATAACATGGGCTAAAATTTGATTTGTATCAAGAGGTGGGTTGGTGTTGGTAGGATCACTCCCCAAATTGGTGTTATGCTGAGGATTACTATAAGAGATATTATTAGTATGATTGTTAAGTAAACTTGTAGCAATTACTCCCACATTAGTTTGAATATTTTGATGATGAGAAGTTTCTTGATAAATAAGGAAAGGAGTAGATTCATCAACTTCATCTTGAGGTTTTATTTACACCATATTGCAATTCATGGATGGAGAATAAGAGGTGCCCCAAGAATGATGGTGATCTTGGGAGGAAAAGAGAGTAAGAAATGAACATCCCGTATAGTATCTAAATGGATTTAAGCTATCCAAGAAAATTCTAATAGGAGACTTTATTATGACTAAAAAGAGATGAAAAAAATGTAAAGA
This sequence comes from Torreya grandis, assembly GCA_037957365.1. Taxonomy (NCBI): domain Eukaryota; kingdom Viridiplantae; phylum Streptophyta; class Pinopsida; order Cupressales; family Taxaceae; genus Torreya; species Torreya grandis. The sequence continues at coordinate 1,472,416 of JARHVA010002639.1, read as the reverse complement.
AGGATAAATAGAGAACTAGATTGATAAATAGGAGAGGAAAAAAGCAGTACAAGGTTGACTAGGTTGACCTAACACAAAAAATAGGGTTTACAAATAGTTAAGGGTCAACTTGGTTGATCTAGTATAGTGAACATAGTATAGAAAAGGGAAAAGTAGGGTTTAAAAATAGTACAGGGTTGATTGGGTCAATCCAACATAGAAAATAGAGGCTAAAAAAGATACAAGGTGAATTGGGTCTACCCAGTATAACATATAGGAAAATTAAGAAACCTATAACATATTATGAATTGAAACAAGATAAATTTTGCAAGTAATTTTAAAATAAATATATAAAAAGAAACAAACAATCAATTGGATTAATGTTAGCTAATCTAATTAAAGCACACAACAAAAAAGATTATACCGACATTGGGTAATGTATGTTTTTTCAATACAAAATAGAATTGAGCAAAGAGCAAGTAATTCACTTTTAAGTAAATAAATAAATAATTGATCAACCTAAATATTTATTAGGTTATTAAGATATGATTTTTAATGTGATGGGAAGTTGGCTATAAGTAAGGAACTAAAATGGAAATTTAAGGATGATTTCAAGTAGTTTGGGTTGAAAGGCACTGTAGTGGAAATGATATAGGCTTGGTATTGGGGCAAAGGCCCTCACTTCAAATACTGCAACAATAAGAGTGTCAGGTGCTTAGCCAAAAAATGCCATTACCCATGATTTATACTTGACCAGAGTATCAAGTTGGCTTCCCTCTTGGTGATGAAATCTAAGTAGGTTGGCCTTGGGTAGACAAATGTTAAAATGCTTGTTTATATTTTGTGATTTGGTCATATGTGTACATAAAATATAAAATAGTTAAATTAAATGATTAATTGAAAACCACCTAATTAAGATATGTGATCTATTCTAAGCATGAAAGCAACAAAAAAAAAGAAAGTGTGAACTAATTGCTATCATATAAGGTTAAATATAACTTTGAAACAAAGTACAATGTTGATATAATCAAAAATGTATGTATAAAATACAAAACAAGGTCGACAAGGTCAAATATATACAGTGGAAGTAAGGTCTAAAAATGAACAAGATCAATAGAATCAACCCAATTATCCAAAAAACACACAGAATATAGAACTAGGTTAGTAGGATTGATCTAATTGACTGTGCAGGGGTAATTTCATAGACTACCAATTATGAAATGAAAGATTGTAAAGAAATAGATAGAGAGATAGAAAATAAACTTGGTGGATCAAAGATGCAAAGAAGGAATATTGTTTATTAGGAACCCTAATATATGTGTGTAAATTCTACTAACTGGATCAACTAGGTCAATCAATATTTACATAAACTTATTTTTGAGTGCTTAAAAATGCATAAGATCAATTGGGTCAACCTAGTAGTCTAGACTAGATGTTTGAAAAGCTAAAAATATTATAGTGCCTCAACTGGGTCGATATAATAGCCTGTACTTGAAATCTTCTACATAGAAGTTAGATACTTGGTTGATAAATTTGATCTAGTAATTCAAATATATGATAAAAATAATGAAAAAATAATGAAATAAGGTAAACAAATCCTACAAGGGTTAGTTCATGTTAGGTTCACTAGAATGTATGCAATTAAAAATGCATCATGTCTATAAATTAATCCTATAGACACTTAAATTTGGCCACCGATAACCTCCAATCAAGCTTTTAGCCAATTTCTACCCAAAATGCATAATTTGGCCTAAAAATAATAAAACATGCTAAATGATGAGAAACTAACATATTCAAGTGCTGATTTTGGCTAGGGTATCCCTAAATGGGGTAATGCAATTTATGGCCCAGCTAACTTTGATCAAATCATTCCAAGTCAAAATGTCAAATTTGCACATGGGTGCTTTAGATTGCTCTTTCCCATTAAATATTTTACACAAGACACGTGCCTTTGTTATTTGTCATTGGAAACATCTTAAATGAGAATATGGTACCAACACGTCTGACATCATCCTCTAATTCCAATCTAGTCAAATTTTGGACTAATAATAAGACATTATTATCAATTTGAGTAATTTGTGCACAAAATGCTTAAACTTGCTTAAGAGCTAATTAATCCAAATCAAGGCCTAATTAATAATTCCATGGAAATTTGTTGAATACTTATTTTTGGAAATTAATATTGAATATCTACATCATCAAGTGACCTCATTTCTTAGGAAGACATCCCTAAGCCATAAATGCTACAAATATCAGGATTCATCCCTCCCATGCCTCATTAATGCCTTCCATGATGCCCTTCATACCTCTTAATTTCCCCTTATTCTAATTCCATGATGAGGATAATTAAAAACTTAATTCCAAAACTTAAATTAATCCTCAACCAAACATCTCAATCTTGAGATGGATGGTTTAGGTTGATTCTAGACATTCTCAAAAATCTATAAATAAGAGGCCTCACAACATCATTTTTAAACTTTTTTAGTGCAAAGGATAAGAGGAGATATTCGAGCCTCCTTTGATGAAGACTTGATGAGCACAAGCTAAGCAAGCCACCAATACAAAGGCATTTAGAGCATCCAAAGAACATGAAGGAATTATTGTGTTTGATTCCTTGATTTTTAGTTACATTTTTCACTTACTTTTATTAACTAAGTTCTCTTTAGTGTATAGTCCTAGAGATGTTATATTATTAGTGTGTTTATTTCATTTTGTTCTCATTTCGAAATTAACACCATACTAATCATCCTCTCTTAAGTCAAATTCTTAGAGCACATAATGGCATGCTTGGTGGGACAAGACACATCTCACAATTGAAAGAGATCATTTTGTAACTCTAAAATATTTATGTGGTCCCTTAAAACTCTTGAAAATTGATTTTATAACTTTATTTTACAATTTTTTCTTGCCCCAATTTTACATAGTAATTGATGTTGGTAGGAAATATTTACATTGGTTACCTGACTTAACCGACGTCAATCAGCAAAATTGACATCGATTAGATCTTAGTTAGCTAGAATAACCAATGCTAGTGGTAATTACCAATGTCAATCACTGTGTTTTTCCAAAAACATAGACTTGAGAGCTAATTTTTTAAAGTTTATTATTTCAAACTCAAAAGAGCTTCAAAGTTAATGGACATGCTAACAATTTTGCTATAGGATCAATCTTAACATTTGTCCAAAACATGTTTAAAGCACCTTTGCATGCTTAAAAATCAACTAGGAACCTTGTTTTTGTATTTAACAAAGAATTTATATGTTTTTAGTGAATGTTTTCAAAGTTTACAACTAAGACCAAGGGGTCAAATGAACACCACCAAACATTTCATTTGGGTTTTAAAATTGAACACACTTACAATTCTTGTTTGCAATAGTTGTTTAATCAAATTTTTATTTGGAAAAAATTGGAATGTTGCATGTATTCTCTTTCATTTATCCCCTATAGGGAACCCTTGGAATCAAAAGGGCCATTCATATTATAAGTAGCCTAGTCCAAGGCTTAGAAAGAAAGTCATCTAAAGTACTCACCAAAAACTCATCAAAGTTTGGGTTACCTTGAAAATAACCCTAAAGTCTTTTTACTTTCATGATTTCTTTATTTTTATGCATCTTAGCTTACAAGGGCGACTTCATCACCTCCCACAAGTTCTTTAGGGAAGCTTTGACCTAGGGTTTCATCTCTAGGCATTGACTTCATTTGGATCCTTTAGAATTACACATGGGACATATATGCATTTAAACATCTCCATACACTAAGTGAATAATAAGATGTGGTGGTTGTAAAAAAGACTAGACCTTTTTACAACTATCCAGTACCAAGGTCACCTAATTGTTGTGCTTTTCTTTTGCATTGCTTGACATGAAAGTCATTCTGTAATCGTCTCCCCTAGAATGATTGAAAACTTGATAGTTTAGTAAACCCCATTGTGGCATACCCTTGCTAGGATTTGGATGATTATACTTAGTTTATTTTGGTCATTTTTGCTTGGTATATTTTGATACGAATAATTGTTTGTTTGTTTATAACCCATGTCAAAATCATGTATTTGAGTTGTGAAGGGTAGTGTTATGTTGACCAAATCATGTCAAAACATTTTGAGACTTTTAAGTTTTTGAAACATAACATTGACCACATTATTATATTATGCTTATGCTATTAGGCTACTCATTTTTCTTCAAGACTTATTTACAATTGTATTAAAACCATTTGTTTCAAACCATTTTGTATATACCATTTAGACCTTTGTCTTGTGCCATCATGCTATCCAATCTTCTCTAGCCTATTTAGTCAAATCCTAGTTTTCAACATTGAGTTTTCAATTATCCTTGTTAAGTTTGGATCCAAACATTGATTGATTTTTATTTAGGCCTCAATTTATGGAGTTGATATATAGATTTTCTCTTTTGTGTTGCATAAATTTGGTTAATTAGTTACCCAAATTTTAAAATTATTGATGGATTATTTGTTTAACGATTATCCTCATCATTATTTGTGCTTTTATTTGGAAGAACACAACCTTTCTCAAAGATCCTTTTGTCTTATGCCTTATTCCAATTGACCATGTTTATGTTTGATTATATGTGTCAGGTCTATGTCAAAGCTATTTCTAAACTTGTTAGATTAAAAGAAATCACATCAGACATTGTTTTAAGTCTAGCTTTTGATGTTGTTTGGCTAAAAGTCCTAGCATGCATGTTTGTTTTATCATAGATTTTAACTCCACATTTAGACAAAATACTTATCAACCCAAATTTTCCCTTTCATATTTTAGACCTTGTCTAGAAAACTTTGACCTAGACCTTTGATAGACCAATTTTCATTCAGATGCTTGAGCTTTTGTGCATATGACATTTGACATTAGACATTTGATGTTAGGATGTTTTATGCCAAGTATTATCACAAATTATTTTTGAGATACAGCTCCACTTTCAAACCATATTATAGATATATCTCCACCCCTTCAACCATGTTAGACCAAGTTTGAACCATTTGTCCTTTAGACATAGTTTTTCAGAGTTTTTATAACTCTAAGTCTTTTTATTTTAGAGCTTTCATTATTTATGTGGATATATCTCACTACACTTATGGTGGAGTCACTTACAATATAATTTATGATATAATGGCCACACAAAATTATTTTTATGTCTTTTATCAAGATCCCAATGATGCTAATATGGTTTTTGAGATATATTTTTATTTGCCTCATATTAATCATTCATGGGAACAAAGTCATGAAGAAATTTACAATCCAACATGAGACCTTGATTGGTATGAAAAAGCTTGTGAAGAGGACTTTGAAGACCCAACTACAGATAATGTTGTTTGGGATATCAACCCATACCCTCTATTCAAAAATTAGTATGAAGAACACATTCAAGAACCAACTTATGAGCCAAATCATGACTAGGATGGTATGGGTTATGAAGAAGACTTGGATGGTTTTGCTTATGCAAGCAATCAAGTTTCATGACATCCTTTTGATATCCAATCATTTATTACCCCTAACCCTCCTTTGGATTATATGAGCCATCTAGCTCTACAATATCCAAGGAATACCATTTCTATACCAAGACCTCATCCTTTGGTTTGTGTGAATAATCAAACTCCATAACTCCCCTTCATCATCCAAAGACCTTGTCCTTTGGCTTGTGTAAGAAATCAAGCTCCACACCACCCTATCATTACCATCTTAGGACTGTATCCTTTGGATCATATGAGTAATCATGCTCTCCAATGCCCTACCATTATCCAAACACAAGTCATCCCTCATCTAGTACCAATCCCATCCAACCCTCAACTAATATAATCCTTCAAAGACCAACCTATGTTCAAAACTAGTATTTTCTAACTCAATAGAAACCAAGGCCAAGAGAGCCAACCAATCTGAGATGTTTCTATTGAATCATTCATTTGTGATAAGTTAACCTTTGATAAATTTCCTATTGATCCTATAACATTTGTCAAGGAATCTAACTCTAATGAGCTAGTCTTTATTGAGTCATTTCTTAATGATTATAACCACCTTTGGGAAAACCATTAGCTCAATTATGTGCCTATTTTTCAAAATCCTCTTATTAACAAGACAATATCTGAGGAGTTGTCTCTTTACCTTTTTCCCATCATAAAGGAGTCTCACTTTGATAAACCAATCTTTATGGAGCCCATCATGTCGTTACAGGTTGTTACTTATCCAATACCAAATATTCAACAAGACATCATTATAACAGAGTACCCATTAGATGAAGAATCAAAGTTAGAGTTAGGTTCTATTTTTAAACCAAAATTATATTTAGCATAAAAAATAGAATCAACATTAGTTATGACATTAGATTAAGAGTCCCTTGAGTCAGAATCAGATTTAGAAGAAGAATATGTTCGTGGTTGTTACAACATTAGTTATGTATGCCTCATATATAAATTTTGAAAACATTTGTGATCCTTATATAATTTCTGAGGATGATTACTTCATCTTTGACACAAGTTATCCTAGTATCTTCTATAAGGATTGTGTAGCCTCTCCCCATTCCATTACCATCCCATATGCCACTACCATCAACCAAGATAGCCATATTATTGACATTCCATCTCCCACAAGTGTTGATTGGGATCGACAAAATCAAACTTTGTTGAACTAAATCCATGGAAATATATCACTTGAAAAAAATCAATGAGTTCAAGACATCATTCATATAGTAAAAGAACACTCTCCTAATGAAACCTTTTCAAAGGTGTTAGGGGACAATCCAAGTCAGAACTCAACATCTTCTAGTGAAACTTTTTTGAAAGCACTAGAAGATAATCAAATTCAAAAGCCAATATTCATTAGTGAAACCTTCTCTAAGGTGCTATAGGAAAATCAAGACAAATTTATTGGTGAAAACCTTATTCAGGCACCAATAGCTGAGCACAAAAGTTCTTCACTACTTGATGAAGACAAAATCAAAAATAAAATCAAAATAGCTTCCAATCTACAACTTAATTAGATAGTAACTACTCTAAAAATCAAACAATATAAAAATATGGTGGTCTTATTGAAAGAGCAAGTCTTTGACCCTACCATACCCAAAATTATGTCAAATTTGGCATCAACAACATTACATGTGATTGAACATCTTGATCTTCATTTGTTTCTCCACCATCATATATTCAATTATCATTTACCGTTCCATTTCAAAATCAAACCTACCATCCATTATTTATCCTTGTTTACCATCCATGGTCACACTTTCCTTTACAGAGGCTATAAATATATCTTGTCTTGAAACTTGAAGGAGTAAGAATCAATGACCAAGGAAGAACATAACAACATTCTCGACATCTAAATATGTAGCTAATTTTTTATAAAGTAATTATTAAAATGAGGTGTGGGCTAGAAATTAACATAATCAAGTATATTTTTGTATCATTTTTTGATTAGGATGTGAATCTTCCCATCAACAGGAACAATAGAATCAAAAACCATACCCAAGCCAAAATCATGTACCATAGGATTTCATTTCCATGCCATTGCCATTGTTACATATCCATTTCCTGCTATTGTAGATTCTTGCTATTCACCCCATCACTTGGGGGCAACCCTCTTACCATTTTATTCAATTTATTAAACCATGATTATCCCTAGCAAGACTATACCATCTTATCATTCCATTCGTATTTAGACCAAAGCCTATTTTTAGTCATTCTACCCAATCCTATTTTAATCTTTGTTACTTTGGTTCTTTCCTACCTTTTGTGGGGGGATTCTAATTAGGTTTCAATAATCAATCAATTTCATGTTTACAATGATAGTCTATGAAAGTAGTGTGATAGTTGATCTAAGAAGATATTATTCATCCTATCAAACTTGTTTATCTGAGCCTGATTATAACCACCTATGGGTAAATCAGTGTCTCACTAGGCTTGCTACTAATTATAACCACCTATGGGAAAATTAGTATCATTGACCTATGATTTTGTATCCTATTTATATTCACCAATGTGAAAACTAGGGACAAAACTTTTTATCATGTAGTATCACATCACCTTGCCATTACTATTGTCATTTGACTAGCCATTTTCTAGATTTGAGAACTTGTTGGGACCTAGTTAGTTTTTCCTCACCTTTTTGGAGGATAGAATTACTATGATGTGAGGTCCTACTCTAGGACTATTTAGGTCATGCTTAATTAATGTTGAGGTCATATCAGTCCCCCTTTCCATATGCTCTCATGATTTTGTGAGTAGCTTAAGCCAAATGCTCTCACCATTTTGTGAGCAGGTATCTTTTCATTCTTTAATGATTTAAGATATCTCAAAATGACAAAAACATTCATAAAATTTAAAAAATCCAAAAATATTTATCTTGCCTAAGCCTAGTTAGTTATCCTCAATCTATCTTAAAGGGGCATTGTCATTATTTGGATGCTTTTTTTTGCTTTCAGGATTTCTATTTGTTTGTTTATTTCTAACTATTTGAGTGTTTGTTCACTTGCCTACTTGTTTAATTTTAGCACTTTTACCTTGACTCAGTCTATATGTATGCATTGGGTGATTCCTTACACACATTATTCTTGAGTCCATCCATATTCATCCATTAACATTGTCATCATGGTTTTTACCATCGGTGTATTGTTTTCAAGTGTTTACTGGATTGAGAGTCAGTCCTTATGTATATTTTGGTCAAGTCTTCATGGTGTTCTATCATGAAGCCTACCATCACATGATATATCAAAAATTAACTTCAATAAGGTATATATTCAATGGAGTTGTAGAAGTTTCTCTTTCACACCTTGGAAAACCCTTCCATCCCACCCTTGATCAATATAACGCATTAACCATTCTAGTTATATCATTGCTAATTAGGATGAACATCTCCTCATTGGTAGGTACAACTAAATCACTCACATTGATCAATCATATTATTCTATCAATCTCTTTCATTTCTTTACACCTACTCATCTTTTAATCTATTTCCAAGTTATATCTTTGGGTTATGCTTTCTAATCATCCCTAACTGGGGCACAATCATCTTTATCCAATCTAGGTCCTCTTATCGATTATAACTGCCTATGTGTAAATCATTATTTTTATTTTAATTCTTGATTATAGCTGCCTTTGGGAAAATTAACATCCTTTTTACATCAACGCATGCAAGCATTTTCTTATTTGGATTAATCTTAACCATGGGTTAATTTTACCTTTCTTCTTTCTTCTTTTTGAGGGACCATCTATCAACAAATGTGACAGCCACTCCATCAAGGGGGCATCATCATAGGCTTCCAAAAACCATTTTGAAGCTTTGTTCTTCAACCATCATCTTCTTATTTTCGGCATACAAGCCATTTCTCATTCTTTGAGAAGACATTGCTTTGCCTATAGTTTGAAACATCTTCCCAAATAGGGGCAAACTATAGACACCTAAATCAAGCCACTAATAACCTGTAATAAATCTTTTAGCTAATTTCCATCCAAAATACACAATTTGGCCTAAAACACACTAAATGATGAGAAACTAACATATTCAAGTTCTAATTTTGGCTAGAGTATCCCTAAATGGGGAAATGTAATTTATGGGCTAGCTAACTGTGATCAAATCTTTGGATTGTTCTTTCCTATCAAATCTTTTGTAAAAGACATCTGCCTTTGTTATTTATTATTGCCAACATCCTAAATGGGAATATGGTTCTAAAGCATTTGACATCATCTTTTAATTCTAATCTAGTCAAATTTTATACTTGCAACAAGACATTCTAATCAATTTGAGTAATTTGTGCACAAAATGCTTAAACATGCTTAAGAGCTAATTAACCCAAATTAAGGCCTAATTAATAATTCCATGCAAACTTGTTAAATAATTATTTTTGTAAATGAATATTGAATATCTATATCATCAAGCTACCTCATTTCTTGGGAAGACATCCCTAGGCTATAAATGCCACAAATATCAAGATTCATGTCTCCCATGCCTCATAAATTCTTTCCATGTTGCCCTCCATGTCTCTTAATTTTCCCTTCTTCTAATTCCATGATGAGGATAATTACAAACTTAATTCCAAAAATTTAATTAATCCTCAACCACACATTTCAATCTTAAGATGGATGGTTCAGGTTGATTTTAGACATTCTCAAAAATCTATAAATAAGAAGCCTCACAACATCATTTAAAGGCTTTTTTAGTGAAAAGTTATAATGCTAATTTGGTTCTAAAAGATTTAATAAACTAGTGTTTTAATGCCAAATTGATTCCAATCCAAGCCTAGCCATAAGCCAAAGGTGCCAAGGAGAAGAGGATATAGTGAAGCCTCCTTTGATGAAGACTTCATGAGCACAAGCCAAGCAAGACACCATTAAAAAGGCATTTGGAGCATCCAAGGAAGGTGAAGTAATTTTTGTGTTTGATTCCTTACTTTTTAGTTGTGTTTGTCTTTTTCTTTTGTTAACTAAGCTCTCCATAGTGTGTAAGACTAGAGATGTTATGTTATTAGTGTGTTTATTTCATTTTAAAACTAACACCATATTAACCATCATCTCTTGATTTAAATTTATATAGCACAAATCCTAGATTAGAGAAGATAGATCATACCTACACTTCTAATTGGGAATACAATTATTAAGTAGGGGCATGACCAATATAAGATTCACTAGACCTGATTAAGGGATCACTTGTCATAATACACCATGATAGGAATGGTTCCAAATCCTACAATATAACATAATCATGCAACAACCCTAAAATAATCCTAGATTTAATGTTCATTCTATTTCTAATAACAAGAAATTAAATCTAATCTAGTGCACACCAAATCTTGTGGCATAATAAAAGGGTTAGAATAAATCAAAAAATATATAATATAATCTAAATTAAGCTAGGTATGAGTAAGACCTAATACATGGAATATGAAGAGTAATATTATTTGACCCAATAATTATGCTACTTCTATCTACTAAGGAGAGGAGAACAAAGCTAGAATATAGTTACATGAATATGAACCCACCGAGATTGAATCTCTCTCTTAGAAAAAGGGGATTTAAAATGGGTTGTTATGGTTTTTAAGGATAACTAAGAAAGGCTAAGACATCTAAGACTTATCCACAATACTAGATTTTTCAAGTAGAAACCCTAAGCTAAGACTCCTCAAGTAGAATGGAGGAAGAGCAAATTATAAATAACTGCAAGTGAATAATAACTCTTAATTGCATATTGAAATAATGATGAAATGATATTATATTTAGATGTATACCTAACCCTAAATCCTTCTAAATATGTTAGTTATATGGGATTGACCTAATTAACCCTATATGTTTTTGAGAGATAAAACACTATGTCTTGAGCTAAGTTAGATGAAGGGCTAACAAAACTCTTAAGTGAAAAGACCCAAAAATAGTAAGGGTTGACCAAGTTGACCTTTTATAGTAATTAAAGGCTAAAAACTATGCATGGTCAACCTAGTCGACCTAGTATAGTCAACTAGTGAAAGGGGATCAAGGTGAGGAAAAGAGGGATATAATGAATAAAAAGACTAGAGAAATGTATAAGGGAGGATAAATAGTATAGGGAATGGTTTTAAGAGATGGTCAGATTGGTAATAATGTGTCAATAAGGGATAATAATATTTTAAATCACCAAAGGTCTACCCACCCTTTTCTTAGTGCACTCATTAAAGCATGCACTCAAAGAGATTCAGACTAGATGGGTTTTTGTGAAATGTAAACCATTGGTATTTGATATAAGTTTAAAATATTATGTGTATATATATGAGACCTCAATTCATATTAGTTTTTCCTTATAGTGGAGGAATCAAACTAGTGTAGGAACCAATTCAAATAAAATAGGCAAAGTTGTCAAAGGGCACAATACAACATAAGCATAGCAAGGTGGTACTTCAAGGAATGATAAACAAGTGTTTCCCCTAGTTTGGCCATATGTAGTTATAACTAGGAAATAATAAAATAGACCAATGATAATAAATTTGGTCACAAGTGGTTATAATTTGTAACATGATTATGGGACACTAATTTTCCCAAAGGCAGTTATAATCAAGCCCACTTTGTATAGAACAAAATAAGAAATGAAGGATGAAATTTAAAAACCTCTATCATAATAATCCAAAATAGAACCCCTATCTGGAATACCTAAAGTAATTATTGAAACTGGTCTAAGTCTTCATGCTGAAAGTGGAGTTGTAATGAATGGAATAAAATGAAGGTCAAAGGGCTGGGCAAGGAGGGTGAAAACAACTTAGTTTATGGGGAAGGTATGATAGAATATAATGGTGGAATGATAAAGTGATAGAATGGTATAAATAATAATTTTTATAATATGGTACAATTTGAAATGGTCCTCAAATAATTCACTAGGTCACTCAAGCGTAGTAATACTTAAGGTGTATAATGTTCATTGGCTCATCAAGTTTGTGCTCATCTGGTGTAATAAGCCTATATGCTCCAAAACCATATTTTACAATAATGATGAATAGAACTACCTAGTTATGTTTTAAATTACTTTTATCTTTTCTCTTAGCCATGATATTCTTCTAGTTTTCTTTAAGAACAAGATCACCAAGCTTAAATTATCTCTGTATAATGCACTTATTATAGTGGCCATGGAGTTGGTTTTGGTATGCTTGCATATTTTTAATTATTTATAGGCATTTTTACTCAATTAAATATAGATCTTACAAGTAACTTACTCCATATTCTTCATCATGTAAGACATGCTTCAGAGATATGTGCAAATAAGGTAACTCGATATCAATTAGAAGAATGGCCTCAGTGCCATTAACAAGTGAATATAGAGTGACTCTTATTGGAGTGCACTAATTATTGTGGTATTCCCATAGGGCATGTAATATTTAAATGTACCAATCATGGCCAACATCATTGAGAATTTATCTAAGGATGTTGATAATGGTTTTGTTAGATGATTATGCCCAGCCATTACCTTGGGGGTAATATGTTATGGAAAAATGTTGTTTACTCTTATACTTGGTATAATAATTCGAAATATTTATTCCTAAATGATCTACCAATATCAAATGTAATATTATAGGGGACACCATAGTGGTAAATTAGATGGTTAAATATGAATTTGGAAATTTTATTTTGAGTCACGAAACTGATGGGTATAGCTTCAACCCACTTAGTGAAGTATTTTATGGTGATGAGTATATGTTTATGGCTATAAAATGAGGTGGGTTTTATCTTCCAAATGAGATCAAGGCATAATTTAACAAATGGCCATGGTATAAGAATTGTTTTTAAAGTCTTGTCTAGGAAATGAATCAGATGGCATGTCATTAAAATTTATCACATCTTCTTACATAGGCAATTGTATCTACATCAATCATTATCCAATAATACCTAGTACATAAGATATTTTTGTATAGGACTACCCCATTGTTATGGGCACTACATACTCCTTTGCTAACTTCCTATAACACTATTTTAAATTCTACCAAAGTTAAACAATGAAGCATAGTTCTATAATAATTATGATGGTATAGGGTTAGTACAAGTAAGGTATAACATGCAACATGATGGACAAAGGATTTGGATTGTTTGTAAGATAATTTTGGTGGCATAATATGGTGGTTAAGATAGGCATATAAGTATAAATACCAAGTAGAGTTGGGTCCAACAATATCATATATCATTACAATAGTTGAATGTTTTTGAGCTGATGCTAACATATTTTTAAATAAAAATTGCTATTCTTTGGCCATATCTATTTTTTGAATAAAATATCCAATAGTGGCCATGGCATTTGGTATTTTTTACTAGCCTTTATTATATGTTTTAACTTAATATCGGTAATTTGCTATATGAGAGTGTCAACCATGGAATTGTATGATACCATCTTGTCGTCTTTGGTTTAAAATGGTCTATAACCTGATTAATGATTAACTATGAATCAACATAAACATTTATATGTTGTATGTTACATTTTACTACCTATCAAATATCTATAATGAGTGCTTCATATTCATCCATGTTGTTGGTATAAATAAATTTGATTTCAAATTACTTAGGGATTAGATCCCCCCATGGTGTAATGAATAAAAGGATTATCCCTGATCCATGTGTAGCGAATGATCCATCAAAATATATATTCAAGTTCTTCTCCTCAAGATGTGTTTCAATGATTGTCATAATGGATCCATCTAGGCATTATAATATTAATGGCTATATATCTACAATGGGTGCTTTAACAAGATAATCTACAAGAACTTGTCCCATGATGGATTTTTTATTGACATATTCTATCTCAAATTCACTAAGAATCATAATCCATTTGGCCATCCAACCTTGTAAAGATATTTTATATAGCATATACTTGAGCAGATCTACTTTTGAAATAACCATGGTCTTGTTGTTCAACATGTAATGTCATAGTTTTTTCACTATGAAGAGCATAGCTAAACATGATTTTTTAATGGGTGTATAATTGTGCTCATATGAAACCTATGTATGGATTAAATAGTATATGGAATTCTCCTTCACATTATCATCATTTTGAGCTAGAAGTGTCCCCAAGGATTTATCTAAAGTTGATAGGTATAATAAGAATGTATTTCCTAGCATGGGAGGTAATAAGATAGGTGGATTTGCAATATAATCCTTCAAATTCTAAAAATCTTTCTATAATGAATCATCCTAATGGAATGTGACCCATTTATTTATAAATTTTGTGAATAGATGGAACTTTTTAGCCAATTGAGCTATGAAGCATTTGATAGATTATATTTTGCCTTGCAAACTATGGAGGTTATTCAAATTGGACAATGGTGGCATTTTTTTTATGGCTCATACTTTGGTTGGATTGACTTCAATGCCTCAAAGAGACATAATAAACCAATGTAATTTATTTAAGTAACTCCAAATACAAACTTATTAGGTTTGAGGAAGACTTTGTGTTCATGTAATCTCTAAAATATCCTCCTTAGTATTGCTAGATGATCAACCCTGGTCTTTGATTTACCTAGTATGTCATCCACATAATCTTTAATAATGTCATGCATCATATCATGAAATATGATTTTCATGGCTCTTTTGTATGTGGCCCCAACATTTTTGATATGAAATGGCATAAATTGATAATATAATGTTAGCCACATAGTGGTGAACATTGTTTTGTTTTGGTTTTCTAGTGCAATTTGGATCTAATTATATCCTAAAAATTCATCCATCAATGAAAGCATTTCCTAACCCATTATGGAGTCAAGTATCATGTCAATGTTTGATAAAATAAAGTCATGCTTGGGTCAATATTTATTTATGTCTCTAAAATTAGTAGAGATCTTGATCCTTCTAAATTCTTGTTGACTGACACAACACTCAATATCAACTATAAGTAGTCGATCGGTTGAAAACATCTCAATTCTAAGATATTTTACCACACTTTCCTTACTAATATAAAAACTAAAGGATGCATCTTGTTCACTTTTTGTTTCATATGCTTGGCATAAATATGTACCACAAGGTGGTGTACATCCAAGGTGGGGTTAAAACTAGGCATGTTAGAGTAGGCCCAGATAAATATATCAACAAACTCCCTCAATAGGGTTGTCAAGACTTCACACTCCTCAATAATGGACATGCATAATTTGATACATTTTGGGTCATCTAGATTACTATTGTTAACTTCTATTATGTCCTTCACTAAAAGGTTCAAATTATCTTCCAATATGGTTAACAAAGACTTAAACTAGTTTGTAATGGTAGAGTCCTCTATTAGGATTGGCTCTTCAAGTTCTCTTAGGGATGATGAATAAAAATCTCCTAATGGTAGGGATGGCCATGTAATAAATACTATTGGAAACTCTTGGATGATTTGATAAAAATCTTGTTATTTTTCAAGACTTAACTTAGACCCATAGGCAAATTTATCATTAGTGGTCATCTGATTTATGTTTGAGGAAAGTTGAACACCCCCATCTGATGGTGCCTAAAATAGGTTTTCACCCATAGACTAGCCTTTCTCTTTACTATTTCCTTGGTCTAAAAGTGTCTCAAAGAGGTTTTCACTTTGTGACTTATTTGTTTTTTTTAATTATTCTTAGATAAGGGTGTTCACCCATTCTCCATAATAGGTTTCAAGATCCAACTTGATTGAGAACCCTTGTTTGTGGTCTCCCAATGGAAAATTATCCCTAAGGCCTTGAAAATCACAAAAAGCCTCATAATTTTGGAACTCATAAATTGGTACATTGGATTCTTGTTGGTTCAAGTCTATCAGATGAGGATAATATAATAGAAGTGAATTATGGAAAATAATAGGTCTAAGGATAGAAGTGGCATTAGTGTCAAATAAATTCATATTATATAGGTTATTAAAAGGGATATGATCACACTCCACTTAACTATTAGCATCATCATCATAGTCATTGGTGATGGAACTCCAATAGGATATGGGGGGTCACCCTTGAGCAATTTAAATCCAACACCATATGTTCCTTTATACTGAGTGGAAAAAATTGGCTCAAGTAGACCTTGTTGATTTAGTCCATGGCCTCATCCTTCATAGGCATGACTCTTCATGATTCTATTTGAAATGGGATACTTGGCATTGACATAATAATTAACCAATTTTCCATTATACAACCATGATTAATCACCTTCAAGTGCATCCTTTTCTTGGCTAGAGGTCGGTATAAAAGTGATAGGTGCTATACTATGCAAATGGATTTTCCCCTTTATTTTCCATTCCATGCAAGGTGGTTAGGATTTTGGTCTTCCAAAGGACTTGGGGATATATGGAAGCTTAGTAATAATAAAGGTATCATTACTCAAATATTCTCCTGAGCTATTAGCTGAGGTGGTATAACGATTGGACATTTTATGAGGTGGCAAGTGGGAAAGTGAAACAAGTGTATCAAGGTAAATGCAATTGGCCTCTAGTGAATCAAAAAGTATTTAATTTCCCTTGTCCTTTTTAACAGCTGAATTTAATCCAAAATAGTAGCTATAGATTTGGTATTCATCCTCCAATTTTTTGCATTAATCATATGGCTAAAAATCTCAGTGGGTAATGACCTTCATACCTGAATGGGGGAACTTGATACACTAGTACAATTTTGATGGGATTTCACAAATTTCATGTATCCAAGGTTGAGCCAAAAACATGTTATGGGCCCAATGATAACTAACAAGCAAATAGTGCCCTATGATTCTCATTATTCATTATCATATGCCTTGATTTTTATTATATTTTGTTTCAAGTCGGTCATCATGTACTCAAAAATCTTGATGAGATTTAGACACAATATTTAGGCCTGATCCATTGTCTATGATGACATTTTTCACTTTGTGTTGCATTATGACATCTTTGATGAACAATGTCTTATTATGTAATGGGCCAAGGGATGACATATCACTTTGGTTAAAAATTAATTATTGGAATGGAGTTAGATGCCCCACCAATGATTGAAATATGTCTAGAGATATGTCATTAGAAACTTAAGATTAGATAAGTAACTATGTTTAGATGTTCTTATGGATTGTAGATGTATGCAACAAATTTAAAATGGATATTTATGTAGGCATATTATGCAATTGTTCCACAATATCAAACATCTTTTATTGCACAACAGGAAGTGGATTATTTTTAGCTAGAACATTTGGTTGGATGATGGGTGAAGTGGTAGATGGATGTGGGCTTGTTATGGTAATATCTGATCACTGAGTTATGATTTCATAATTGGTATTAGGTATAGGACCATTGTTGCTAAAAAATGATGGTGGAGGGAAACCAGATAAGATAAGTCTCAATTATTGGTACACTTGTACATGATCATGGGATAATGATAAGTTATCAATATAAGGTCCAAAATAAGGAATCCTTATTTGTTAGTAGACATGTATGTGGTCATAGGTTGAGGAAGGATCACTAGCATGGGTTGGTTTATTGGGTATGATTAGAAACATTCTTGTCTAATTAGTACTTGGTCTTTTATTAATGGAAATGGTGTTAACATAACATCTTACAATATGACCTACAACCTTGTTGTAGTTATGTGGAACTACATGGTAGGTCTATTGGTTATTGGCATCATTTTGGCCTTGGTTTCATCCATTTGTTTGAGGTTGTTGATTTTTCTATTAAATTTTTTGGTTCTACCTTGACTATTAAAACTATTGTTGTTATTATCTTGGCCTTTGCTTTTATTATTTCTTATGGTTGTTATATTATGGAAAGGGATTCTGATAAATACTAAGGTTCAGATTTGATGTGGAAGATCCATGATCTAATGTCATCTCCCCATTTTACAACATATTTAAATAAAATATTTAATTTTCACACAATGGATCAAATTATGGCCATTAACCATGTGATATTAATATAATTCATTTTTCCTGTACCAGTCTGGATAGTCAATGCCCTCAAGATAGTGTTTCAAAATAAGCCAATTAATTAGATTAGTTATGGTAAGCTTGTGAAACACTAATTCAATGGGTATTCCAAGGTCACTAAACACGATGAGTAGGCATAGTTCTCCTTGGAAGAGGGTTTTACAAAGGAAATGTTTGTTACACTTGTTGCACTAGTCTACGCTAGTGCATTTTTTGCATTTACTAAATGGGTTATTAGTTAGGAGTAATTTGCATATGCAGCATAGGATAATAAGATTGTGTTTTCACCATTTGGACATGTTGTGACTCAATTACTCCATTTCCTCCAACATTCTTATTTTCATTGAACTTCTTAGGTTTTTCATAATTATTAGCCTAGGCTAGTTACGATGCTTATGCTTGGACTTGGTTCTAATTTTGGCCATTTTTCTAGTTTTGGTTCTAGGTATGATTTAAAAAGGTAAGTTTAATGATCCCTTTATTAATAAGGGATATTTTGATAAACACAACTTTGTCAATGATTTCCTTAAAGGTATGTACACATTCTAGCTCTAGATGGTTAGATATCTTATTGTGTAGATTTGTGGTAAACACAACTACTAGTTGTTTATCTAGTAGACTTGGGGTGAGTCAGCTTAAAATGACTCTCCATAACATTAAATAAGTTGTGAATCTTTCTCTAACATTCTTTGTGGCCTACATAAAATATAACAATAATATCTCATGCTCAAGACTATAAGAGAAGTGTTGCATGAACTTGTTAAAAAGATCATCAAAATTAAATACTAAATTCTTTGGTAATTGCAAAACCATTCCAAGGCTTGTTATAAACCATAGTAAAAGGTATATATCACTATAGGAAACTAGTTTATAGCTAACAAATATTTCCATCAAATGGGCCTTAGGGTTACCTTTCCCCTTGTATTTGTTGAATCTTGGTGGTTCGTACCCTAGAAGAAATGGTATCTACGGATATTACATGTTGAAAGGGTAAGAATAAAAATCATCTAACTTAAAATTTTTGGTATGTTTCCCATCCTTGATTGAAATAATTATATCGTTTATTTGTTGTAGTTCTTAGGCTAAGAAACTTATGGAAACTTTGGCTTGATGTGGAGGCTAAGTGGTAAAAAGTGGATTGCTTTGATCGAGGTATAGTAGTGGAATTTAATGGGGAGTATTGGTTTGGTTAGGGAATGGACTAATAATATTCATACATGGATTAGGGTGCAATTTTCAAAATTTCATACACTATTGTGAGATATTCTAGTTAAGATTAGGTATATTGGTCTAGATTTGGGGAAATAACAACTGAGATGAAGGGATATGGTTATAATGTGCCTATTAAGGTTGATTATGGACATGTTTCCAACTAGTCAAACCTTTTTTATTGAGGGTAACTTGTGAACTAATTCCCTATCATTGAGATTGTGGCACATTTTTCATGAAAGGTAATTGTTTCTGGTACTTATAACATATTAGAACCCCTTGCATAAATATTTATTGGGATGTGGATGCATGTTTTAATTTGGTATTTATTACTAACCAATACTTTAAAGTTATTGATTAGACATAATTTGGTTTTGTATTGGCATGTTTATATATGACTAAAGAAGTATGTTCATCACTACCTAATGAGGTGAAGCATTGGTTTCCCCTTGTTGAGGTGGTAGAATGTTTTGTCTCTATTGTGTGGGTATGTTGGAAGGTGTTTATTGTTTTGAAATGTTAGTCATCACCTATTATGGTAGAATAAAATTTGTCACATTTTGTTAAGGCATGACACTGGTCACTAAATGACTACTTAATCCTTAAAGTTGGGTGACTAAAGAAGTAGTTGGTTGTGGTTTGGAAGTTGAAACTCCTACCCCCTAAGTTTGTGATCCATTCATGGTGTTAACTAGAAATAAATTTTATTATTGGCTAGTTGTTTTTATGTTAACACTATTTTGTTCTAGATTAGATGTTGCTTGTGCATTAGCCACTATGTTTGGCTCATTATTATGCATAGAAGTAGAAGATACTTATTTAATAATTAGGGTATTAAACATGTTTTATACCTAAGTGGTCTACATAAATGGTTATATATCGTTATTTTCTTTGCTTATCAACTTAATTTAAACTCCTCTTGAAGGAGCTAGCTCAAAAAGAGGAGTGTTTAACATGGTCATATTATAAAATTTGCATGTTAGGTTGAGGTATGTTTGTATGAAATGATCCTCTAGGAGGCCATTTTGTGTGATAAGCATACAAGGTCCATAATATAACATTGGGACAATGGCATGAGGGTTGCTAGAAGAGGAATTTTCATTGTTCTGATTATAAGGCATGTTGTAAGGTCCTCTTACTAAACTTGACATGTTTTTCTTAGGAAATTCTGTTGGAAACATATCCCATACATATATGAATCTAATTAATACTTTATCCTTATTTTCAAGTAAGTGACAATCAAATAGGTATGGGTCATATGCCGATGACATTGTAACATAATATGGTCACTATTAAAGTTATTCTCCAATTTAAAGGTACACTATCCAAATATTATGTCATATGTTCTTTGTCCTAATCCATATATGGAGGTGTGTTGACAAAATAATGTGCTAAAGGGTCTTGAATTTTTTCCCCTAATTGAATGTTATAAGGTGATAAGGATCCATCTCACAAACAACATTATCTCCATAAGGATCTTGAATAAAGTACTATTACATGACAACATTACAATAACCTAGATTATAAATGAATTCACTATGTGTATAATGAGATATGGTCAAATCAATGGTGAAATATTTGCAACAAAATAGGATTAGTATTCTAAAAACTCTAAAAAAATAATGTCTAAAAAGATAGAAGGTTCAAACTAGGTATAACTCAGTCAAACGGATGAAGCTGTATCTCCAAAATGGTTTGTGATAAAACTCGGTATAAAAAAATATAACATCAAATATCTAATGTTAAATGTCTCATATAAATAAGTTGAAGTGGATGAACTAAAAAAAATACCAAACTCTAGGGACAAAGTGTTACAAACATGTTTAATCTAGGAAATCAAAAGTTGATAGGTCATTTGGCCAAATGTGACATCAAAATCTTGGCTCAAACAAGGCATGTCATAGGAATTTTTCCTAAGCATGGCATCAAAATCTAGACTTAAAAAAAGGGGTACTAATCTAACAAAATTGTAACACTTTGGCATAAACTAGACACTTGATTTCAAACATGAATTTGGTAAAATTGGTATGAGGCACTAAACAAAAGGATTTTGGGGATAAACTATTTTTTTCTCAAATAATGATACAAACAAATAGTTTTTAAATTTGGGTAATGAATTAACCTAAGTCACACAAACCAAAAGAAAAATATCAATATCTCAAACATAATTAGTAAGGCCTAAATATAAATCAATCAATGTTTGAATTCAAACTTGTCAATGTTAATTAAAAACTCAATATAGGAAAACTTATGATTTTTGACCAAACAAGCTAGAAAATTTTTAACATAACTGCACTAAACAAAGAACACAAATGCATATATGGTTCAAGTGTGAAACTTGGACTTAAGATAAGATGAGTCTATGGAATAATTTGAGTATCATAGTGATGTTGTCACTCTCAAAAGAAGTAAACAATGGTTTATTTCAAAGACTCTAAGGCACAAACTAGAAATGATTTGGGTAGTATAATGTTACCCATTTTAATCATGTGACACACATAATGTTTTTGACACAAAAGTCTAAGATAAAAGCATGGTGTCAAAAGGATGGAATAATGCCTCCTCAAACAATGGAGTAGTGTGGAAAATACAACTCATGTATAAAATGGTAGAAATAAACAAAGTTTTATACTCAAAGACCAATAAATAAAGGAATAAATGATAAAATACAACTAAGTAAATCATCTTATGCACTAAATTGACAAGGTTGGTGAAATTGGATTAACTAAAACTATAGTTTTTGAACATCTGGATTGATCTTAAGTGTTATTAACACTAGATAAGCATCACATCAATTGAGTTCATATCGATTAACTTCTTATGCAAGGGTTTATTGCTTTACATAGTGATTCCATTCATGGACTACTTAGTGGAATCCCCTGGTTAACCAAAACTAACTTGGGCCTTTGTTATGAAAGGAGGGGTTAATCTCTTAACCCCTTATATTTTTTAATATATGTACCCTTATTTGTATGTGACGTTGTGGAGCGAGTTAAAACACTATTGAGAGATGAATCCTTGGTTCAATACTTCTGTAAAGAACTTGTGAAGAAGCTATAAATTCCCCTTCATAAGCCAAATTGCATGAAAATAAATGACTAAGTGAAAAGACTTTAGAGATTGTTTTTTGATCACCTTGTATGCACCTAAATTCACTTGCCTACATTATTATCACTAATATTCCTATTATTCAACTCTAATTATGTTCATCCCATTTATTCTAATTTATACCCACTAATTTATCCCCCCTTCCTAGTCATTTATCTAATTTTTCATTCTTCAATATTTATTCATCTACTAACCTTATTTTATCCCACCAATCATTAATTTATCCTAAATCCCCATTTTCTTATCTTAATCCTATCTTACCTATTATTTAGGAATTTTAAATTCCCAATGGCCCACCTACTAGCATATACCTAGGCTCTCCTACACCCCTAGTCCCTAATCCTAACCTAATACTTATTTAATTTATCCCTGAGCCTAATTAATCTTAAGAGGATTATAGAATTGAAATATTCTATAATACTTTCTATTTCAACCCATCCTCTCTAGAATTCTTTAAATCTAGAGGCTTCTAAGGAATTTTAAATTCTTTGGATAATCCTCATCCCTTGATCTCCTTCATCTAACTTCAAATCTCATCCATTGATATTTCCCTCCTTTATTTATTTAAACAACTCCTCTCATCCATTAAATTTCATCTCTAAGCTTCATAAAAAATCCATGTCAAACTAATCAATAATCTTATAAGTTTATAATGTCTCCATGCCAAATAAATTCCAAGAATCATCATGAACAATCCATAATCAAGTAACCACCATGTCAAAATTTTGAGTTAAGGTAAAAAAACATCCTAATCTCTTTTTTTTCATTTTATTTGATCTTGGTTTAAATAATTTAGCTTTAAGATTTAAGTTTATGATTCAATAGCTTGTTCATCTAATTGCACTTAGTTCTAATGGCTTTAGACCTTACTTAATGGTTTGAGATTTGAGTGGTTTGAATTAGTTAGATTTAATCCATAGAGCTGAAATTTTAGGCTATATTTTGGCAACCATGATGGGAAAAAATTACTCTGAATTAAACTATTTTGTTTGTTAGAATCTCTATTCGCAGCTTGTAGGATCAACTGGTAGGGATAAAATCTTAAAATATTTAAAATTTTGTGTAGAAATGTAGATCTATAATATTGTACTAATAATTACAACATTTTCATATGTATTAGTGATATTATCCCCAATAGTTGTGACTTTGTAACCAAACACTTGAATTTACCACTAATGGTTTTAGATTTTATAATTTTTTGACTTTTAATAAAACCACAACTCATAAATATAAATTTTGTTTCAAGAGTAGTGATATTGCATGTTCAAGTCATGATTTTTCTATTCACTAATGGTCTACTTTATAGGTTTATTAAAAAATAGAAACTTTGAAAATCATTATTTTTTAGTGTAATTCATGGTTTTATACTACTGACTCATGGTTTTATAGGTTTCCAACCTAACTCAACAACCCCAGCTTGACTTGACCACCCCAACCCAACTCAACCATCCTAACTTGACTCAACCATCCTAACCCTACTTGAACACCCTAGCCCAACTTACCCACCCTATCTCAACTATCCCTCCCCATCCCAACTTGACCAACTTAGCCTAACTCAACCATCTTGGCCCAACTCAACCACTTTAGCTCGACTCAACCATCCAAACCCAACTTGACCACCATATCTTGACTTGACCATCTTAGCTCGACCCAACCACCATATCTTGACTCAACCATCTTAACCTAACTTGACCCCCCAACTTGACTCTCCCATCCCAACCCAACTCAACCATCCTATCCTAACTCGACCCCCCTATCCTGACTCATATCATCCTACCCTGACTCATGCTTTTTGTAAGGGTATTTTATTAAGGCTACTTAGACATTCTATGTTTTTTTAGGGTATTTTTGACATCATATAATCTAACATTTAGTACTTTTGTTAAATCTTAGAGGTTTTTGATTTACATCCATATTTGCTAACTAACTCTAGTTTCTACCAAAATTTTATCTTTATATGATTTATGTGTGATCTTCTTACAAGGTCAATACATGAGGAGTCAATTGGATAAAAGGAAAAAAACATGCCTTACTCTCTTTCCTCATTTTTGACAAATTTTTTGTGAACTAGGAATTTGACTAAGAAGAGGACATTAGTATTGTGTTAGTGAATGAAACAAAATAAAAAACACTAAATTAACATCTTCATGCCTAGTTACTAGGATGAGCTTAGTAAAAAAAACAAATGAAAAACATAACTAAATAGTAATGAAAAAAAAAGAATTCTCTTACCTTCCTTGGATGCTCCAAATTCCTTTGTAGTAGTGGCTTGCTCAGTTTTGTGTTCATAAAGTCCTTAGCAATGGAAGCTTGGATACCTCTATCTCTCCTTGGCACCTTTAGTTTTGGCTTGGCTTGGAATAAATTTATCATGGTAAAACTAGTTTTATGAATCTTTTGGAATCAATATTTCATTATAAATTTTCACAAATTAAGCTTAAAAATGATTTTCATGGCCTCTCTATTTATAGATTTTCAAGAATGACTAGAATCAATCATGACCACCCATCTCAAGATTAAGATGTGTAGTCATGGATTAATTGAATTATGTAATTAACATTAATAATTATATTCATCATTAATTTTAAATAAGGAACATTAATTGGGCATAGGAGGTACTAAAGAGGCATTGGAGACCCATAATCTTGATATTTGTGGCATTTATGGCCTAAGAATGTCTTCCCAAGAAATGATGTCACCTGATGATGTAGATATTCAATATTAATTTTTTTTAAAAAGTTTTCAATAAGTTTCCATAGAATTATTAACTAGGCCTTGATTTGGATTAATTATATCTTAAGCATGATTAAGTACTTTATGCACAAATTACTCAAATTGATCAGAATGCCTTGTTATTGGTCTAAAATTTGACTGGATTGGAACTAGAAGTCAATGTCAGTGCATTAGATCCATTATCAGATTTAAGATTTTTTCAACATAAAATAACAAAGGCATGGATCTAGTGTAATAAATTTGGTAGAAAAGAGCAATCTAGAGCATCTAGGTGCAAAATTGGCATTTTGACTCAAAATGATCTAACCAAAGTTAGCTGGCTCATAAATTATATTACCCAATTTAATGATACTCTAGCCATAATTGTCATTTGAATATATCATTTTCAACTCATTTGATATGCTTTAGTTTTTTTAGGCTAAAGTGTATGGTTTGGTTGAAATTGTAGGTGATAAGAGTAGTACCATCTTATCAAAAAATGAAAAGGTCATATATGCCTAAAACTTTAATGATGATAAACTAACTTTATGATGGTTTACCCCCTCAAGGGAATGGTTGGAACAAGCAAGTCGACAAACAGTCCCTTCATAAGAAGAAAAATAAGGGGACTAAAGAAAGGAAAGATGATGGAGTGAAAACACAATGATTTTTGAATAATATTCAAAATCACTAAGAATTCAAGTTATATGGTGTACAAGGGTTCTTTCAAAGATAGTTCTAAGCATTGTACCTCGATAGTGGTAATGTGGTATGATAACATAATGATTTTCCCAAATGTAGTTATAGTCATTAAGATGATAGAGCTGCCGCAGTTAGAATGGAAAAATAAGATAAAAATGTGCCCCTATATGGGGAAAAAAGTCAAATGGTGAGAACACAATGATTTTCCCAAAGGTGGTTATAATAATTGAGAAATGTAGGTGGGACAGTGTACAATGATTTATCCATAGGCAATTATAATCATTGGACCTCAATTATGGAAAACATAATAAACTTGGTTGAGGATGATTATAACTTAACATAGTGGGTAATTATGAATTTGAACAATCTACTAGTAGGGAGATGCTCGTTCCAACTAATAAAGGTTTAAATTATTTCATGGTTAAATACTCTTTTTGGGATATGATTGAGATTGAATCAGGATGTTAGTGCCAAAGAGATGTTGATACTACCATTGCTAAATATACTTCTTAAAGCTGAGGTTTGTTTTAGCACGTGTCGGTAGGCATAATGGTATAACATCAAGAGGACTTCATCAAAATATGTAAGAGGACTGACTCTCATAATACAATACTCAATAGAAAATAATGCACCAATGATAAAAACCATGATGACAATATAAAAATTTGAATATGGATGGATTCGAGTATACGTGTGGGTAAAAAATCACCCAATGAACACACATAAACCAAATCAAGGCAAAAATATTGAAAGAAAAAAGCAAGCAAACATATAAACAAAATAACTAGAGATAAATAAATAATGTAATAGAAACCATATGAACATTGCCCCTAGAAAATAGGTGACAACATAACACATGAAAAAAATAAGGGAATAAAAGAAAAGGAATGGGGTGGCAAAGCTATCTCCATATGCACTAGGAAAGTGGATGCTACATATAAATTTTTATGAATGCAATATCTAATAAAAAAACTTTAGACCAAATTTCGTTCTCCCAGGCAATGGGAAGAATGTGATAACTGATGAAAACAATAGAATGGATGTTATAGAAGAAGAGGAACGGTCTTAAAAAATGGAAAGTTCATGAGAGAAAAATCCAAAAAGGATGGGAAAACTAAGTGATTAGTGGTTTTCTTTCAACTTAGTAAGGGTTCCCAGAATCCTTAAGGCAAAGAAGTTGTCAAATGTTTTTAGTTTTTCTAATAATTTTACAAATGTTTTTAGAATTTTGAAGTATCTCAACTCGATCATGAATGATGAGACACTAAATGGTTCAAGGTTTCAAAATGGTGAGAGCATTCAATATTAGTTTGTTCAAAAAATGGTTAGAGTGTTCAAACATATGTTGCTCATAAAATTTTGAGAGTATGACAAGGGGGTGACTGAGCTAACCTCAACAATTATCAAGTGTTTCCTACATAGTCATAGAGTAAGACTTCAAGTCACTATATATTCACCATATAATAGAGAAATTCAAATAGTGTAGTAGTCAATTCAAACAAAATAGTCATAGGTGGTAAAAAAGCATAGTATGGTATAGGAAGTGGTAAGTTGATACATTAAGACTTAATAAACAAATGTTGCTCCTAATTTGCTTATAGGTGATTATAACTAGGACACAACATCATAAATCAATAGTACTAATTTTCCCAAAGGTGGTTATAATTATTAACAATATTGGTGATAATAAGGAATAACAAATAAAGGATGCAAGTACTAAAAATTTTGTCATACTTCTCTAAAATACAATCTCTATCTAAAGTACTTGAAATAACTGATGAAACCAATCATTCCTTAATGTGGAAAATACATAAGGAATGGTAAAAGCCAAGGTCAAATGGGCTAGGCTTTAGAACATGTACGGTCAATAGAATATAATGGTAAAATGGATAAGGCTAAGAGCATGGATAAGAATGATATTTTTACAAAGAAGAGTAGTGATAAAATGGCACCACTGAAATGATCTTTATAGATAATACACCTTATCACTCAAGCATAGTACCACTTGAGGTGAATAATATTCACTAGATTAGGAAGTTTATCTCCATCTAGTGTGGCAAGCTTGTATGCCCCTAATCCATAATTTGAAGTACTGATGAAAGGCCCTATCCATTTTGGTTTGAATTTAGCTTTATGCTTCTTCTCAGCCATGGTATTCTTTTGGCTTTTTTAAAGAATAAGATCACCAAGTTTAAATTTTATATATTTGACACATCGATTGTAGTGGCCTTTGAGTCAGTTATGATATGTCTAAATATTGTTGAGCACATTTGTACATTTCTTTTATCAAGTAGGTCTAGCTCTTATGGGTGAGCTACTCTATAGTTATGATCATTTGGGACATGTTTAAAAGATATGCATAGTGAAGGCAATTCAACCTTATTGGGAAGGATGGCTTTAATACCATAAACAATTGAGTATAGAGTCGATCCTATAGGAGTATGATGATTTTTATGGTATACCCAAAGGGCAAGGAATATTTGTAGGTGCTAATCATGATCAACATCATTGGTAATCTTCTTGAGAATATTGACAATGGTTTTTTTCAATGCTTCAACTTGGCCATTACCTTAAGGGTAATATATTATAGAAAAATGTTGTGTGATGTTATATTTTGTACATAGCTGGTCTACATCCTTATTCTTGAATGATCCTCCATTATCAGATATAATATTTGAGGGGATACCATAGTTGCAAATGAGATGGTTGAAGATAAATTTGGAAATTCACTTTTTAGTCACGTGAGGGGTATAACTTTAACCCACTTAGTGAAATAATCAGTGGCAATAAGGATATGTTTATGGTTATCAGATGAAGTGGGGTTGATCTTCCCAATGAGGTTATGTCCCCATGTAACAAAGTTCCATGTTGTCAACATTAATTTTAGAGTTTGTGTTGGGGCATGAATCAGATTAGCATGCCATTAACATTTGTCACACTTATTTACATATGTAGTTGAATCTATATCCATCATGGGCCAATAATAACCAATATGCAAGTTATTATTTTATAGGACTACCCCACTATAATGATCTCCACATACTCCTTTATTGACTTCTCTTAATGATAGTGTATATTCTATCGAAGTTAAACAACAAAGTAGAGTTTCATCAAAACTATGGTGGTAAAGGGTAGATCCAAGTAGAGTAGAATGAGTGGAATGATGAATAAAGTCTTTGGCATATTTTCAAGATAGGTTAGGTGGTATAACTTATTCATGAAGGTAATTTTAAATTTTTGAGTACCAGATAGAATTGGGACCAACAATATCATAATTCATTGCAATGGTTGAAGGTTTATGAGTTGGTGCAAATAAATTCTCAATAAGGAACTGATGTTCTCTAGATTTGTCTATTTATAAAATTAGAGAACTAATATTATCCATGGTATCTATAGTTTTATTAATAGCCCTTGGTATATGCTCAAATTAGATATTTTCAATTTTCTACTTTAGGGTATCGAGCATAGCCTTATATGGAACCAAATTATCATCTTTGGTCTAAAAATGGGCTCTGACCTAATTTATGATTAATTGAGAATCACCATGAACCTTTAGATGAGATAAATTCCATTGTACTACCTATCTAAGTCCTATGATAAGTGCTTCATACTCAGCCATGTTGTTTATATAGGAAAAACTGATTCTAAATGATTTATGGATTAGATCCCCCTATGGTGTAATAAATAAGAAACCTACCTTGGATCCATGTGAATTAAATGAACAATCAAAATATATATTTCAATGTTAATCCCCAAGAGGTGTGTCAATGATGGTCATTATGGATTCATCAAGAAAATGAAATGTGTGTGGCTTTGTGTCTGTAAGGGGTGCTTCGACAAGTTCATCTATAAAGACCTATCCTTTGATTGCCTTTTGATTGACATACTCTATGTCAAACTCACTAAGAAGCATGATATTTTTGGACATTATACCTTGTAAAGATATTTTAGATAGTAGATACTTGAGTGGATCTACTTTTGAAATGACTATGGTCTTATTGTTCAACATGTAATGGTGTAGTTTCTAAGCTATGAAGACCATGGCTAGACAAGTTGTTTCAATAGGTGCATAGTTATGTTCATATGTGACCAAGGTATGGATTATGTAGTATAATACATGATCTTTTAATTACTATCATGTTTAGCCAAAAGTGCCTCCAAGGAATTGTTGGTAGCTAATAAATACAACAAGAATGACCTACCTGGCATATGAACTAAAAAAATAGGTGGATTAACTAGATCATCCTTCAATTTTTGAAAATTTGCTTGGTAGTGGTCATCGTAGTGAATCACAAATCCCTTATTCATAATATGTGTAAATGGATGACACTTATCTACTAAATGAGAGATGAAGTGTTAGATTGACTAGATATTTCCCTACAAACTATGGAGTTACTTCAAATTAGTTGGTGGTGACATCTTGATTATAGCATGGACTTTTGACAGATCAACTTCAATGCCCATACAAGACATAATGAAGCCAATTAAATTTATTAAAGTTACTCTAAACACACTTTTATTTGGATTGAGTCTCACTTTATACTCATATAATATTTTAAATATCTTACGTAGTAATGCTATATGGTCAGCCTTGGTTTTGGATTTTCTTAATATGTTGTCAACATAGTCTTTAATAATATCATGCATAATATCATGGAATATGATAATAATATACCTTTGATATGTATCTCCAACATTATTAAGACCAAATGACATTACCTGATAACAAAATGTTACCCATGGAGTCATGAATGTTTTTTTATGTTGGTTTGTTGGTGTTATTCTGATCTAGTTGTATTTTGAAAAGCCATCCATGAGTTAAATCATTTCATAACCTATCATAGAGTCAATTATCATGTCAATATTATGTAATGAAAAGTCATCCTTAAGACAATATTTTTTTATGTCTAAAAAATTAGTACAAAATCTGATTCCTTCAGGGTTTTTCCTAACAAGTACAACATTAGATATCAATTTTGAGTAGTCAATAAACAAGATACATCTTACTTCTAAGAGTTTTTCCAACTATTTATTTACCAAGATAATAATGCAAGGATGCATCTTAAATTATTTTTTTTCATCATTTTTGTATTAGGATTGACCACAAGGTGGTGTAGAACCATAGTGGGGTCTAAACCTAGCATGTTAGAATAAGCCCATGTAAAGATATCTACAAATTCTCTCTATAGATATGTAAAGACTTCATGTTCTTATTTAGTGAAAGATGCACCTAATTTTATCCATTTTGGGTATGATGGAGTCTTGATGTTTACCTCTATTGTATCTTTAACTACAAGGGTCAAACCATCTTCTAGGATAGTAGGCAAAGACTTGAACTGTTGGACTATATCAGTGTCCTCTATTAAGACTTTCTCTTCAATGTCTCTTAGGTATGATGAATCTAAGTCCCCCAATGGGAGATCTAGCCATGTGACAAAAATAGTATGAAATTTTTAAATAATTTAATCAAATACTTTTTTTTGCATTAAAATTTACTCAAATATATAGGTAAGTTCATCATTGGTGGTCTCCTAATCTAAATTCAAAGAAGAATGAACACCCCCATCTAACAGTGCCTAAAATAGGTTTTCACCACTAGAATAGCCTTTATCTTTACTTTTTCTCTAGTCAAAAAGTGCCTCAAAGAGGTTTTCACTTGGGGACCTTAATGTTTTATTTATTTATTTTTTGCTAAGGGTGTTCACCTACTCTCCAAAATTGGTTTCAAGATCTAATGTAATTGACAATCTTGATTTATGATCTCCCAATAGAATGTTGTCTCTAATGCCTAAAAAGTCACAAAATGCCTCATCATTGTCAAACTCATCAATTGGTAAATTGGATTCTTTTTGGTCCCAATCTATCAATTGGGGATAGTATAATGGCAATGGGTTATGATATATGATTAGTATAAGAGTACATATGGAATTTTTATTGAATAGGTTAGTCTTAGCTATTTCATCAAAGGTGAATCTATGATTAGACTTTGCTTTGTTGTCATCATCATCATTACTAGCCACTAGTGATGGAACTTGAATAATATATGTGGGGTCACCCGCAAATAGTTTAAATCCAAGTCCATAGGGTCTTGTGTACTTATTCATATAAATTAGCTCAATGGTTCCTTGTTAATTTAGTTTGAGGCCTATTCCTTCATAATATTGATGATTCATGATCCTATTAGGAATATGATACTTTTCACTTTTATAATAATTAGCTTGGTTGTCATTGTATAACCATGATTCATCCCCTTCAAAAGGGTCTAGTTCTAGGCCATATACTAGTACAAACATGTTATGTCCCTTATCTTTGTTCTTTTGTTTCGAATTCATGTTTGGGGTATTTTTAGGGTTCCCAAAGGTCTTTAGATTTAGAGGAAGATTGGCAATATGGAAGGTATCATGGGTCACATACTCCCATGGGCCATTATCTAAAATGTTGAAATGATTTGAAGCTTTAGGAGGCAACATGTGGGAAAGGGAATGCAATGTATTAAGATCTATGAATTTATCATGTGGAGGATTAATAAGTATGTCATTTCCTTTATCCTACTTGGAACTTATATTTATGTCATATTGGTAATTTTAGCTTTAAAACTCAGCCTCAAGATGTTTGTAATGTTCATATGGGTATAAATCTCCTAAAATATTCGCTTCCGTCCCTGAGTGGGAGAACTTAATACATTGGTGAATCGTTGATGGAACAACATGAATCTCATGTAACCAAGGTCTATCTATAAGCATATTATATGAAAACTCAAGATCAAGCACATGGTGAAGTGTATCATACATCAAAGGCTCAATGATAACTAGTAAGCTAATGGGGCCTTGTGATTATCTTTCTTGATTATCATAAGCTTTGATAGTTATCCTTTTTGGCTAGATATCTACCATTATGTACCCAAGAAGCTTGATGAGCTTTAGAGACACTATGTTGAGGCTTGATCCATTGTCTATAAGTACATGTTTCACTTTATGCCACTTTATATAAACTTCTATGTATAATGGATTATTATGGAGCATGCCAAGGGAAGATATATCACTTTGGTTGAATGTGACTTGTTGGGTTAGAGCTAGGTGTGCAACCAAAGCTTGAAATTTATCAAGGGATATGTCATTACCAATAGTGGATTGGGTTAAAAACTCATTAAAAGTGTTTTTATAGATTGTTGATGTATGCAAAAAATCTAAAATAGAAATTTGTGCTAGTGTCTTCTACAATTGTTCTGTAATATCAAACATTTTATCTTGATCAATGGTGAATGGTTTATTCTTAGGCTGAATGGTTGGTTAGATAACAAGAAAAGTGGTAGATGTTTGTGGACCATGGATAGTAATCTTTGACCTCTAAGTTATGATTTCACAATTGAGATTAGATGATGGACCATAAATGTTAACAAATGTTGGGAATGGTTTGGGACTAGATAAGACAAGTCTCGATTGCCCGTGCACTTATATGTGGTCACATGGAAAGGGTGAGTTATTAGTAAATGCTCCAAAAGTGGAAGTCTCAATTGTTTGGTTTGCCAGTCAAAGAAGGATTATCAATGTAATTTGGTTGAGTGGTATTATTTAGAAATGGTCTAGATTGATTAGTGCTCAGTCTAGGATTAATAGAGATAGTATTAATGCTAGCCCCTGCAATATGACCTACAAGCCTCTTGTAGTCATGTGCAACTACATGGTAGGTTTGTTAGTTATGACCATTCTAACCTTAGTTTTGTCCATTGTTTTGATGTTGTGGGTTCTATTATTGATTTTATTAATTTTATTGGTTCAGCCTTTGATTTTGTTGTTTCATTAGTTAGTGTTGTTTTTTATTATCATGCTTCTACTATGTGTTATGTTGGGGAAAGGGGTTTTGATAAATCCTAAGAGTTTGATTGGAGGTGAAATCACTGTTATCCAATGTTATCTCCCCATTATCCAAAATATTCTCAATCAAATGCTTGATTTGCACACATCTTCATAGATTATGCCCATTGACCTGATGATATTCATAAAATTCATTTTCATGGTACCAATTAGGTTAAGGAATGCCTTGTGGATAATACTTTGGTATAGGCTAACAAATCAAATTAGCAATGGTAATTTTGTCAAATGCATACTTTATAGGCTCTCTAAGGTCACTAAAGACATGATGTGTAGGCACAATTCTCCTTAGAAGAGGGGTTTGTAATGGTAAAGGTTGTTGTATTTTTTGTGAAAGTTTTGGTTGTTGTGCTTATGATGTTGGTTGGAGAGGTTGTTGGGTAGGAGCAAGATGAAAAGGTATTGTAGATGATGTTTACATTATTTGGACATGATGTGACTTAGTTACTCTATTACCTACAACATTCCTATTATGATTGAATTACTTTGGTCTATCTTAGTTATTGGCCTATGCTAGTTGTGATAATTGTGCTTGGATTGGATGTTGGTTTTGGCCACTTCCCTAATTAGTGCCTTGATTTTGATTAGTTAACATAAGCTTGATGATCCATTTACTAATAAGGGATCACTCAATCAATAAGCCTTTGTCGATGATCTCCTTGAAAGTATGTGCATATTGTAGTTCCAAATGATAAGCTATTTCACTATGATAATTTTTAGTAAACACAACAACTAATTATTTATTTAGTAAACTATGGGTGAATCAGCTTGTAAGGGTTCTCCATTATTGTAGATAACTTGTAAAACTCTTACTAGCCTTTTTTGTGTTTGTGTTAAGTGAACCAATGAAATCTCATGTTTGAGATTATAGGAAAAGTAATGCATAAACTTACCAAAAAAAATCATCAAAATATATTACTAAATTCTTGGGAAACTTCAAAAACCACTCCTAGGCTTGTCCAACCAAGATCCTTAGAAACAACAACAAAATATATATATCGTTATATGCCACTAGTTGGCATGTTATAAAGAACTCAGTTAAATGGGCATAAGGGTCACCTTTCCCTTTGTATTTGTCAAATTTTGATGGTTCATATCTTGGAATAAATGGTATCTACAAGTACTCCATGTTTAATGGATAAAAACATACATCATCCAACTTAAACCTTTTAGTCTATTTCCTAGCTTGAATGGTAGCAATTTCATCCTTCATATGCTGTAATTATTAGGATAAGAAAATGGAAGGAACATTGGATTGAGGGAGAATATTGGTTTGGGTAGATGGCTGGGAGGTCACAAGTGGGACACTTTTATTAGGGTATGATGGAGATATATGTAGGGCTATATTGGTTTGGTTGGGAAATGGACCAAAAATATGCATACATGGATTAGGATGTACTTGAAATTACACATTTAGTTGTGTGATATTATAATTTGGGTTGGATATGAAGGTTTGAATTGGAGGATTGTATAGTTAGGATGGAGGGATATAACTATATTGTTTCTATTGTGATTGAAAAGGGACATACTACTGACTGATCAAATCTTGCTATTGAGTGATAACTTGTGGACCAAGACCTTGTTTCTGAACTTGTGGCACATTATAAACCAATTGTTGTCTAGTAGGTACTTTAGAAACATGAGATCTTCCTTGTTGCACAAATCCTTATTGGGAAGAAAAATCATGTTGAAGATTCAACATCTATCATTGACCAATATTTACATGTTTTTGGCTATTCATCATTTGGTTTTGGATTGGTACACTAGTTTGTGACTAAGGAGTTATATTTGCCACTACCTGACGAGGTGGAACATTAGTTTCCCCTTGTTGAGGTTGCAATATATTTAGCCTCTATTTCATTGTAACATTAGATTATGCCTATTATTTTAGAATATTACTCATCACTTGTTGAGGAGTAGGATTCATCACATTTAGCTATTGAGGTGTGACATTGGTTACTGGTTGACTACCTAATCCTATTAGTTACACACTTGATGAAGCAACTAGTTGAGGTTTGGATGTAGAAACTCCTACTCCTTGATATGATGGCCCACTCATGGTATTAACTATAGTCACATGTTATTGACTAGTTTTTTATGAATTAGCACCACTTTTATTTAGATTAGACATTTCTTGCACATTATCCACTATATTTTGATCATTATTCTATGCAGAATTAGAAGACACTTCTTCAATAATGGACATATATAGAAAGTTATCTATCAAATTAGTTTGCATTAATGGGTCTAAAATTTTATTCTCTTGACCATTTGACTCTATCAAAAATCTTATTAAAGGAATTAAGTCAATACGAGGTTTGCTCACTATGTTCATCTGATTAAAATTACATGTTCGATTCAGGTAGGTTTGATATGTTGTCTACATTTGATTAAAGTGGTCTTATATGATGTTTTTGCCTATGTTAGGCATATTAGGGTCATGATATGTTGTTTAGACTAGAGCCAAAGGATTTCTAGAAGAAGCCTATTGATTGTAAATGATATTATGGTGCATTCTCACTAGGTTTGGTAAATTCTCATGAAAGAAGTCTGTTGGAAACTTGGCCCCTACCTCTATGTCTCTAAATAAAATCCCTTATTTCTTAACCAATAAATGATGCTAAAAAAATGGGTCATAACTAGAAACTATATTGGTAGAATATGAATGTTGAAGAACTGGTTCATCATCTATGGGTATTGTAGCTAGGTATTATGCAATATTTTCTTGGTCTTGTTTTGAATAAGGTGGTGTACTAACCAAATAATTAGACAATATATCTTGGCTTTAGCCCCTAATTGAGTATTATAAGAGGGATAATAACTCATCTCATATATAATATTATCTACATAGGGGCCTTGCACCATTTCTTCCTGTGTAACCACATTACTAATCCTTGAATTGTAAATGAGTCTACTACGAGTGTAGGAATACACGTTGGGATCCATAGTCAATGCATTGAAATAAAAGTTCAAAGAGTTAATCAAACTCTAAATAGATAATGTATGAAATAGATGATGTTCAAACTTGGTCTAGATTTGTCAAAAAGATCAAAAGGTTTAAACCAAGATTTGTGATAACATAATCTAATGTTAAGTGTCTAACATTACACATCTTACACAAAATGATTAAGTAAAGGAAATAAAAATAAAACTACTAAATGTTAAGGTCAAAGTGTTTCAAATTAGTCTAATCTAATAAATTAAAAGTTGCTAGGTCTTTTCACCAAACCTAGCATCAAAATCTAGGCTCAAACAAGGCATGCACTAGGACTCTAGGCCAAACAGTGTCAAAAGATAGAATTTAAAAATAAATGATTTTTTTTCTAAGAGGACCAAACCTATAGTTTATATGTCTAGATCACCTAATACATCAACTTAATCTAACATTACAAGACCTACTAATATTTTTTATTAAAGGTTGTGTTAAAGCTTGATCCAAAAATTATGTACAATAAAGCTAACCCTTATTTACAAATATTTTGTTGGTATTTTGATTTATCTAACCATTATTGGGATAGATATTTTGAATTAGTAAAGGAAATAAAAATAAAACTACTAAATTCTAAGGTCAAAGTGTTTCAAATTAGTCTAATCTAGGAAATTAAAAGTTGCTAGGTTTTTTGGCCAAACCTTACATCAAAAGCTAGGCTCAAACAAGGCATGCACTAGGACTCTGTGCAAAACAGTGTCAAAAGATAGAATTTAAAAATAGATGAAATTTTTAATCTAATAGATTTGAAACACTTCTAACAAATATTAGGCATTTGATTCTTGGACATGGAATCGATCAAATAGGTATAGGGTATGAAACAAAAGGCACTTTAGAGATAGTTTATTTTCTCACAAACAATGGTATAAAACATGGTTCTTTTGAAAAATAAGCTAAACAAAATTGAATGTCATAACTATGCTAGACAAAGGTTCAAAAAAGTATACTCAATTTTTTTTGAAAATGTAAGAACAAATTTGAACTCTATGTAAGAGGGCCTATGAAACAATATCTAAAATGGTTTGGGTAGTGTAATAGTGCTAGACTACACAAAAGATGTGAGAAAATGCTTTTTTCGAAAACTCTCTAAGGAAAAGACAATTTCTCAAAAATTTGATAGCATAACACTACCTTTCTTGACTAAAATGTTTGTGGTGAATAGGCTAAAACGGCAAGTTTTTAGCATGAAATGACTTAAGTATATCAAGTAGTGATAATAATCATGAGTATTAAAGGACATTCAACCCAAATTAGAAATTGAACCTATGTTCCCTCAAGTTTAGTGTAAATGGTGAACTCACTTAACACATCAACCACTTGAAATTATAAATATGAAATTTTGAATTTAGATTATAAATTAAGGACTTAAATAACTTTGGTAAAGGTTTAGACTCAATTAGGCAGCATAATTGTTCCAATGTGGATGATATGACTCCAAGTTTTGATGAACTTTAAATAAGGTAAACTGATGATTTCACATGGGAAACTAATGCCTCTTTATTCAAAGGAAAATGAGGACCATGTTTTTGGTTTTCATCATTTGTTTACACCAAGTTTTGACTCCAAACAAGACTTTAATCTAAGACAAAATTAAATAATGAATCACTCTTAGATCCTAAAATAACAAGGTTTCTTGGTATTATTAGAATCTATCAATATACATCATTTGAGAGGGTTTTAATCTTTCATCCAAAAGTAAATATCCATTATACATAGTAGGGGTTTTATGCTCCCCCACCCCTTCTCTCAAATGACATTACTACAACATGGACCTTGAGGCATACCTTGCAACAAAAATACTTTCATGGAATGTAGGGATTTGTCTAAGATCTAAAAGTTTCTAAAAATTCTAGGTGAATCAATTACACAATGAATTTTATGTCAAACAATGCAAAATAAAATCATGGATTTTAGGTTCATACACTTGGCTTGTTGCAAAAAGTTCTAGTTCTTTTTGCAACTGCTACATCCTGTTATTCGTTCAGTGTAGTGCAATGTCTAAAGTGCCACTATATCCTATGTGCAACTTTAATATGGATCCAAATGAATTCAATACTAGGAGGTGAAACCCTAAGCAAAATATTCCCTAGATAACTCATGGGAGGTAATGACTTTCCCCTCACAATCCAAGTTTACATGAAATAAAGAAAGCATAAAATAGAAAGACTTTAGGGTCATTGTCAAGGTCACCCAATACTTTTTTGAGTTTTTGGGGAATGATTTAAACAAAATTATTTATATGACTTTTACTAGGATTTTTGCAATAATGATGTAAATTTTGATTTGAAGGGTTCCCTAAAGGGGACAAATGGAAGAGCATACATGCACAAACCTTCTCTTTATCGAACAAGTTTTAATTAAACGACTATTGAAAACAAGAATTGACAATACTTTGATATTAGTTTTTAACTTTGATAGAATAAATTATAAAAAAATTAACTTAAGCACCTAAATATTTTGTTAATCACCAAAAAAAATATTCCTAATTCATTTTAAAAGCATGCAAACGATCGTCTAAAACATGTTTTAACAAATTTGAAGTCCATTGGTTACCTATCTACCCTTAAGGCATCACCCCAAAATAGAATGTGTTAGGTTATAAAATTTTAACAAAAATATTTAAAAAAATAATATTAAATATATGAATACCTGAAAACAAGATAAGGCTAAAAATAAAATATAACACATAACACATAAAATCCTGCACATAAAATATAAAAACCTATAGTTAGTATTTTTAACATAAATTTTAAAATATAGATCATATTGTTATAAAAATTTGAGAGGTTGTTAATAACTCTAGGTTTCACATATTTAAAAAAAATTATGTCTAAAAATTCAATACAAAAAATTTATCAACTCTGTTCTAATCATTTTTAGCAAAAAAATAAAAAATAAAAATTGATAGTCACTAAAATAGCTATAATTTCCAAAATATAAGGAATTAATTTGTGATATTTTTATAGAATATCCATGAAATATTTATATATATTATTAAAAAAATTTAGAAAAAAAATTAAGTAAATAAAATGTTATGACTTATTTATTCGCCATTTTTACTGAAATCAAAAACAAAAGAAATCAAAACTATGAAACACAAAATAGTTTGTGATTGTGCTCTCATGAAGATCATCCCACCGGGCATGCCATTATGTGAACTAGGAGTTTTACTAATAATATGATATTAGTATCATGTTAGTGAGTGAAACCAAATTAAAAATGCACTAAACTAACATCTTCATGCCTAGTTACTAGGTTGAGCTTAGTAACAAAAACAAATGACAAACAAAACTAAAAATTAAGGAAAAATAAGAATTCATTCACCTTCCTTGGATGATCCAAATGAATTTTTAGTAGTGTATTTCTCATTTTTGTGCTCATGAAGTCCTTGTCAATGGAAGCTTGGCTACCTCCATCTCTCCTTGGCACCTTTGGCTTTGGCTTGGCTTGGGTTGGAATCAATTTGGCATGGTAACACTAGTTTGCATGAAGCTATTGGAATCAATCTTGAATTATAAATTTGCAAAAATTAAGCTTAAAAATTATGTTCATGGTCTCTATATTTATTAATTTTTAAGAATGACCAAAATCAACCATGACCATCCATATTAAGATTGAGATGTGTGGTCATGGATTAATTGAATTATGTAATTAAAATCCATAATTATCTTCATTATTAATTTGAAATAAAGGAAATTAATGAGGATAATTGGTAATAAAGAGGCATGGGAGACCCATAATCTTGATATTTATGGCCTAGGGATGTCTTTCCAAGAAATGAGGTCACCTAATGATGTAGATATTCAACATTAATTTATAAAAACAAGTTTTTAATAAGTTTTCATGGAATTATTAATCATGGATTGATTTGTATTAATTGTCTTTTAAGCATGATTAAGTACTTTATGCACAAATTACTCAAATTTATTAGAATGCCTTGTTATTGGTCTAAAATTTGACTAGATTGGAATTGGAAGTCAATGTCAGATGAATTGGATCCATTATAAAATTTAAGATGTTCTCAACATAAAATAACAAAGGCGTGCACCTTGTGCAATAAATTTGGTAGAAAAGAGAAATCTAGAGCATCTAGGTGTAAAATTGGTATTTTGAATCAAAATGATCTGATTAAAATTAGCTAGCCCATAAATTTCAATAGACCATTTATTGATACTCTAGCCAAAATTGGCACTTGAATATATCAATTTCAACTCACTTAATGTTCTTTAGTTTTTTTAGGCCAAATTGTGTACTTTGGTGGAAATTGGTCAACACCCTAGTTAGAGGTTATTGGTGGCCAAATTTAGGTGTTTACAATTATAAATTTTAATATTTTTAGAGTGTTAAATTTTCCCTATAAAGTAGTGACATTTTATTCTTAATTTTGATTCTATAACTTTGAATATCATTGGTTATCTTTAAAAACTTATAAGGAATATTTAAGATACATTATCTATTAGAAAAATATCTTTTATTATTTAGATTAGTCAGAAACTTGGTCATTTGGTAAAAATCTAAATGTCCATTTTGAAAATTTTATATGTCACAAACATCAATTTTTAATCTATCATAACCTATAAATAAGACACTTTGGGAATTTAGATAATCTATCACTTGCACAGACATCTATTTTGATCACATATCATAGTTTTTAAGTTTTTTCATTTGTAATAAAATCACAACTATTAATTTATACCTAGAAATGATTTTTTTAACTTAAGTTGTGACTTTGTATTTCAAAAACAACCTAACTCACCTCATGTCAACCTGACCTGACTCATCCTAAACTAGCTCACCCCAGCTGACCTAATTCATCTTGACCTAACTTACCCATCCTGATTCGACTCACCTAACCTGACCTAACTCATCCTAGCCCAATCTAACTTGTCTTGGCTTGACCCAACTCATCCTAACCCAACTCAGCCAACCCATTTTGACTCATCTCCATCCCATTCTATATCACACTTTTTTTAGGATGTTTTACTAAGGCTGGAAGGACTAACATGTTTTTTTTAGGGTTAAATTTAGTGAAATATTTTGTCTAACTAACATCATATTTTATAAGACATATTTTTCTATAATATCTTATCTGACATGATTCCCATCAAGATTATAAAATCAAACCACTAATCATTATATTGTAGGACCCCTCTTTTGAGTGCCCTCATTAAACTACTAACTTGTGTGCTTGCAAGTAAGCAATTAAATAATCCTTTGGGGACTTCAAAAATCATTTTTAATAATTTTTCCTTGTATATATCATTATCCTATATATATATATGTATGTATGTATGTATGTATGTATGTATGTATGTATATATATGTATGTATGTATGTATAT
The DNA here is from genome assembly GCA_037957365.1 of Torreya grandis. Taxonomy (NCBI): domain Eukaryota; kingdom Viridiplantae; phylum Streptophyta; class Pinopsida; order Cupressales; family Taxaceae; genus Torreya; species Torreya grandis. The sequence continues at coordinate 1,430,175 of JARHVA010002639.1, read as the reverse complement.
ATGTGTGTGTGTGTGTGTGTGTGTGTGTGTGTGTGTGTGTGTGTGTGTGTGTGTGTATGTATATATATAAGATAATGATAAATACAAGGAAAAAGTGATTAAAAAGTATATATCATTATCTTTTATATATATATATATATATATATATATATATATATATCTTTCATCTTGCATATAATCATGCATCTTAATCATAATTGGTTAATCTTTTGATCTACCTATTTGTATCCCAAGGGATACATTTGATGTATGCTCTTCCCCTTGTGTTATTTTGATGATTCCTAATGGATAAAAAACCACCTATAAACCCTCACATTTTATTTTTTATGGGAAATTTTATGTGGAATTTACACCTACACACTTACCATAGTCTTAAGAGGATAGTAATCATAGATTTCACCACCACACACTAATCCAAACTCTATGTTCTAGTGGAGTACAAACATTAGAGATAATTGTCATTAGGTTAAGTGGTTGACCTCATATAGGTCATCTATGAGGGGGAAGAGTTAACTCTCTAAAATAAGCTTTATAAATCACCCTATATATACTTGGGTCCCACTATAACATCATGTATATAGGGGATGCACCTAGATATTCTTGTGAAAACCTAGCATGGATCCTTCATCTATAATAGGTGTACCATTATAGTAGTCATTATTAGCTCCAAATTATCCATCAATTGTGAGTGGGGTTGAGAGGGTTTGGTTGATACCATAATGGGTCACTATCCTATAACCTCACTTACAAAGCCATTTTTTGGTGTAAGAATTGGACTACACACCCTTGAGTTTACTAATCATAGGTTGTGGATTACTTAATTGGGTATGTATTATGATAAACCCATGTTGTTTGTGAGCTAAGTCATCCTTACACTCAAATTTATACACAACTATCTAGGTCTTTACACAATTCATATTTTACATCTTATCATCTTTTTGTACATATCACCTTGTATATTCTTACATCATCATCTGACCAGCTTGTATATCCTTGTCATCCTTTCCTCTTTTTCATTATTTCATCTCCTATCTAAGTCTAGTCATTCTCACATATCTTAGTCATACCTTATCCTAATACCACCTCATCCATAATCAATCACACATCAGCTTGATTCCCATGTCATCTTGTCTCAATTTCCATCATCATTGATAGCATCCCCTTCTACATATTATCCTATTATATCCTTATCATTATCCTTATATTTTTAACCATCTTATCTTCATCCCATCCTATTCTAACCAAACCCACTCATCATTAGTCACATCTTCATCACCTATATCTTGTCTTGTACATTCTTGTCATCATCCCCTTGTACCTATTATCTTTGAATATCCTTTTCATTATCTTATCCCATCTCTCATCTTGTCTAATCCACTCATTATTTGTCATACCTCCATAACTTATATATTATCTTGCACATCCTTGCCTAATCATCATCTTGTATATCCTTGTCTTACCCTCTTACACAACTTTCTAGTCACATCATATCCTAAACCATTATGCCATTAATCAAACCCCCATTACCTACATATCCTAATCACATATACTCTTGTCATCCACACCTTATCCTAATTCCATCATCAATTATTTATCTTGACCTTGTCCTCATCACCCATCTAGTCTAATCCCACCCTAATTTTATCCTAGTTAGCTCTTTAGCATCTAAACAATCCCCCTCTCACTTACATTACCTCTCATCACTTCATCATCACCTATCATACTCATCCTTTTCCATTATCCTATCACCTTCATCACATAATCCTACCTTATCCCATCTTGAGAAAAATTCATCTAAGGCTTGTGTTATAGTATCCTATCATCCTAATCCACTATCACTCATCCCATTGGTCAGATATTTAGTCAATATTTTACTAGCATCTTATCTCTTTATCAAATTTCAATCTAGCAAAGCCATCTATCAATAATATAAACATCTCTAGTCAAATCATCTTGCGTATTCATAACTAGCACGAATCATATCATCCTCTTTCTAGTTATAATCTAGGCACTCATTAGATCCCCAATCTTTTTGCTAGATTGAAAACTAGGCATCATTGATAAAACTTTAGCACCTATTAAACTATTCATCTAAAATCTGACCCTAGTCCTATATCATCCTCATCAAATTTAGTACACCTCATCATCATCATCATCATCATCATCATCATCATCATCATCATCATCATCATCATCATCATCATCATCATCATCATCATCATCATCATCATTACTTATTAATACTAGATCAATCATTAGACCCACTTTATTCTAGGAAACATATGTAATCTCTATCCTACCTCCATCATCCATCACTCCTAAATCATCACCATGGAGCTAGACTTTGAGTTCATAGACTAATACATAACTACCAACAATGATGAGATCTTCCTATGGCTTATTTTGATAGGTATCCCACTTATCAAAGGTGTTGATCCCCTTCAACTCATTACACCTCCCATCTAAGCCCCTTCATGTGAATATCATATCAATCCTCTATCAACTAGTCATAAACAATAATCCACCCCTTTGCATACTAGCAAAGGGAATCCAATCTTGCCCACCTTGCCTACTTCTAGTCCATCCACCCAATCACATAAACAATCATCTAATCCAAGGTCCAATTATTTCATATCTAAATAATAACATGAAATAGGTCCTTATACTCCCCTTCCTATGTCATTAGAATCCCTTTCCAAATAATTAGTTGCCACTAACATAATGATTTATCCCCCTATCCAACATGTTTATCCCACCAAACTAAAACCCCCTTGGTAAAAATACAATCAATATTGTGCATATCACTAAATTTGGAGGCATAACATTAATTTATGTCAACATTTTCATTATTAATTCCAAGACCTCATTGATCATAGTGACATAATAATCAAGGACAAACTAGATGATTATAAATTCATGGGTGAACAAGAAAAGGATTGCCAAGATTCTATTCTTGATAACAATCAAGCCCTTCCCTTTCCAAGTTAAGGTCAAGATACCACACCCATATTCTATAGTCCCCCCATTAAATCCAAGCCTATTCTCCATAAACCTAGTCCTTCCATCCCTTGTGACTCTGTTTATGGGCCTATCAGCCATCCAACATGTCCCTTTCCATCATCACATCAAATACCTTTTGTTGAGAGGTTAATCATGGATAATGAATCTTCTACTAGCATCATTACATCTTATCCATTAGATCCAACACAAGTGTTATCTTCAGTAGGATAATGTTTAATAGAAGTATATACATCATACTCATCAAAAACATCATTACTTATTGATTCTAATAATTCATATCTTTTTTAAGGTACCTCTGATCTAGATGACTTTACTATAGCACTAGGCATATCTTTTGATCCCAATTAGGATGATGACATCATAAATGAGTTTTTTCAAGATTTATCTAATGAATATTATTAGATTTAATCTAAACTTCCTTTGGATGAATTTACTACATATAGTCTTTGTGATCCTTTTGTTGATATTGAGGAAATTTTCTATGATGTCAAAATTGGGTCTCTTAGAAACCCCTATGAAAACTATGTTACCCAATCACCACTCATTAACCTTATCATATCATCTCCACCACCTTTCTCCATAATATATCCTTCCCTTCCTATCGAGGATCATTTAATCACCTCCCTCCATAAGGATGAATAGGAACATATATCATTGGACCCTTCCTCAAGTAATATAATGTGTGCCACAAGTACAGAGGTCTAAGATGATGTTCCAAAAGTCATAAATCATAATCAAGTTATCCTTGATCCTATCAGTCAAAATAAAGAAGAGTTAAATCATTAACCTTGTCCAAAAATATCTTATCTTAGTGAAGCCCAATATATTATTATAGGGGACTATCAAAGTCAAAATAATCATTGTATATTAAGTCAAAGATTAATATCCCCTAGTGGAGCCGAAAATCAAGCACCAAGTGGTAGTCAAAATCCAAATAATGTAAAAAACATATCCAATAATCCATTAAGTGATTAGATCAAATATGAACACCAATGTCAAAGTATCTTGGATCTCCTACATTCCTTTGTCAATTAGTACCAATCAGATGAAGAATGTCCAACATCTTTAATGAAGTATGTGACCGATAGTCCTAATCCTCCATCACTCATCACACCATCTTATCATGGACCCATAATCTCATCAAGTCTTATCATCCATTAAAATCAAGCTTTACTCAAATCCATACATCACATCACCTCTCTAGGTAGCATTATTTCTCCTATGGGTAATGAAGACACTTGGTCTAGACATCTAGAGGGGTCATCATCAAGCATCAATGAAGGCCACCAAGACATTAATATCTCTGGTAGTGATAACATGATCCTCCCATCACATATCCCTAGAATAGGCATTTGTTAAAGATCATAATGATGCTGACACATTTCATCTTACTGTTCTCCAATAAATTGAGATGCCCAATAAAAGTAAATAAAAATCATTCATCCAATGGTAAAAACTCATCTTTTGGCACCATTTTCATTCAAAACATGCACCTTTGGATACTTAGAAATACAAAGATAGTTTTATTTGGGTCACTAGGCATGAAGGCCTTACATGGGACATAAGAGGCTAAGATGATGGGCATAGAAGTATTATCACATAGTTGTGCATGTAAACATCACTTGTCTCTTAACAATTATGGGAATGTCCCCAAGGCATAGGACCCTAACGCTCATTGGGATGAGCCTCTGGAGTAGGTTGGATTCCTTCTATTCTAATCACACCTAGTTTAAGATGAGCAGATAGGACTAAAGATAAAAAAGGTAAACTACCACTAATAAGAACTTTAGATCTTGAGGGAAGGGGGAGGGAAAAGGTAATAGATGTTGAAAGTAAAAAGGTGATTCACCTATAATAGAGAGAGCACTCATAATACCATAAGCACAGTTGAAATACATGAAAATAATATGTTTCCTCATAAATTCTTCCAAGGACGCTCCATATACATAGGTGTTTCCCATAGAGTTGTGGTAACACAACATAGCACTGGGAGGGATGATAAATAGTCAATAGAAAACATCAACATAGACCCAAGTACACATAGGATATGACCTACAAGTGAGCTCTGAGTTTAATGAGGAGGTGGTAGAAATGAATGATAATGAGAGGAGTAAACATTACTCATAGACAAAGATCAACAAACACAAAATAACACATAGATCATCAGAATAATAAGAGGTGAGATTAGTTCTCATTAATATGCAAGACTTATCCAATACAAGTGCTCATGAAGGTCAAATTTTAGTAGCATGAGGCTAATAAAAATGTGCTGACCCTTTTTATGAAGAACCAAGATTTGAATCAAGCCTATTTTAAAATAAATTCACACTTGGGTAGTAGATGTAGCATTTAATTCTCTTATGGTGTAATGTTGCTAATTCATTATTTTAGTAGGCTGATTAGATCTAGAGATCGTGGAAAGGTTTTCTTGGGATACATATGAATAGGGGAATGGAAGATATTTTTGACAAGGCTAGAAGGTTGTTTGAATCCACATCTCAATGACCAATAACTAATTATGCATTTAATCACACTGATATTACCTTAGACTCTACTTAACTACCTTCTAAAACCTTCATTATATTTGACCACTACCTAACACATAAAACTTTTTAATTGATCCTAAATGTGTCACTATAGGAGTGACACATGTTGTCTTGAAAAGATATTAGAGGATTATTTAAGGGTTTTTAGATGGAAGTAACATGATTATGACATGTGGCGTGATGGTGCTCATCCTACGTGAATCAAGAACTTATTTATGTCAATAAAGTGCTAAACTACCACATGGTAGTGGTAGAAGAAAGAGTTGGACCCTATGTAATACAATGGTGTAGATGTAGGATCCTACATACAAGCATGATACTACAATAGATGGGTATGGGGAGATGCTTGAATAATATTACAAACAAAGGCTAAAGGTCTTTAGTGTATTCTTCCTTCTTTGTGATATCTCCTTGCACACTTATTATACTTGGCCAATCAAAACATGGGTGCTATATTATTGAACTCATTCCCCCTTTGACATGTGTACCACATAAACCTGAATGTAAGTGCATATTAAAATATTTATGCAAGTGCGAGTCATCACTATACTACTTCATAAACTTATGCTTTTATATTAGGCTCAAGAATAGGTATGAAACACCTATGCACTTTATTACTTAGAGTGTTTGGGACTTCATAGGTGCATTATCTCTTTGTAATCTTTAGGAGGCATTGTGTCAATTATGGGGTGAATTATAAAGTCATAAATTCTAGTGACCTCTATGGGCCTCTTACCTACTAAGTGGAAATCTAATGTCATTTAAAGTGATCCATTGGGCAAAGAGTCATTAAAGCTATAACCTAATTGGCCTATGCCTAAATAGATTGAATTGAGTTTTGTACTTAATAAAACACAATGGAAAAGGATAAGTGATAGATGTGCAAAATTCTCTTAGAATAAAAAAAATCTAAACTAAGACTATATAATATGCACATAGGTACTTATGGAAATGAAATTTAAGATAATCTAATCTAATATATACATCTTACAAACATGGGTCTTCATCTTCCTAGATCAAAATATAATCTTTGTAGGTCCTTTGTGTTGTGTACCTTCCTATTGTTTATATGTGATGGGTAGAAGAATGATGATGTCTATTTTCTATGAAGGAGGTACACCCCAATGATTTCTAAAGAGTACTCAAGGGAGTTATTTTTACTATGATCCCTTTTGATGAATAATTCTACCATGATACACAAAATATTTCCTCCCAAATGGCTGATTTCTTTGAAGTCAAACCAATCCTTCACATATCTCTCAGCACCTAGCTTTGCTCTTTAATCACACTAATCATTTTGAAGTGTGAGAGGCATATGCTTAGTGATTGGTAAAATAAAGGATCAATTGGGTTTTATTTCCTCATCTCACAACTTCTACACTAAGTCAAACATATGCTTCTAAAACCCTTCCATGATGTGTTTTGGTTCACAAGGATTGATATAACTCATCACCATAGCCATTTTTTCATTTTCTCATGGTGCTTTGGGCTCAACTAGTTGACATTTCTCCTTTAATTCTAATAATTCCTAAGATGACTCATTTGAACCTAGGTGTACACTTTGATTCATGTGGGTCTCTACCATCTACATGATTGTAACCTCCTTTATGTGTGAACCCTACCTATTTATGATATGCGATTGGACATGGCCATTACTATAGATCTAGACATAGGTCTTCTCCTAAGGGGATGTTGGTTTATAAAATAGGCATAATCATAATTCCTATATCTCATCCCAAAAAGAGTCTTCCTCTTATGTTTATGATTGTTCTTACAAGTTCACCTTGGGGTGATCACAATCTTTCTCTTTGAGCATGAACTCCTCTTCAAGGTTATAATTTTTTTCAAGGTATTCTTACATAGTGCCAAATGACATCTCATTCACCCAAGAGAGGTTAGGCTTAAGACATTGAATGTAATATGAAGTGGTGCATAATGACTCTTCCTCATCAAGGTTATCCCCCACTAATTCCACTTTGATCATTTGTTCACAAACCTATTGCTTCATCTAAATACATCTATCTTATTCCTATAACAAGGTTGATATTTATAGTGTGGTAGGATAAAGGTGACTACCAATGATGATCTCCTCATCATATTCACTCAAAGGATCCTCCTCATCCAAATCATCTACACTTGCCTTCCATACAACTAGTCCTCATTTGAAAAGGGAGATAGTGGGAGGGCAAGAGTATTTATTTACAAGAAGAAGGGGGATTAACAAGGTTGGGCATTATGAAGTTGGGATGCATGGTATAATAAGGTTTCCATGACTATACTTGAGCCTTCTAAAGAGGGATGAGTTCTTGATCTAGCATAAGTGCAAGCTCTTGAGTTGGTGTAGGTGTGGGCCTTCTAAATCTTGGTACTTTTAAGCTTAGAGGATTATTTGTAGGTGAAAAGGAGTTATTTTTCCTAAATCTAGGGACTTTGGGAATGAAAGGTTTATGTCCCATAGGTTGGCTTATAGGAATAGGAAGAGCTTTATTACAGATAAGAAAAGAAGGATAAACAGTATTTATTTGTGATTCAATTTTTTACATTTGCACAAGTAACTAACACATATGCTCTTCTTTGGTTATGATCTACTTAGCCATGCACTCTTCAAATATACACTATTCCATCATCGCATATTATCTTGTGTAAGCTCTTCTTATTGCCTACCATACCCTTTACCTATTTTTATCTCCCTCATCTATCTTTGAAATTTAAGGTTTATATCATTTAAGATCCTTTGGGATGAACTAGGAGGATAGAAATTCTAATTATGAGTAAGGTAGCATATGTAGGGCTGATTAGAAGCATAAGTAGGTTGCCATAAGGGATAAACTAGAGAAATATTATAGGGACTTGTATGAGTTTGGTATAAGGAATAGGGAGGTATGAATTTATCATTTTCATGGAATGGGGGTGTAAAAACATAATTTAAGCACTTATGCTACTTAAACAAGTACATTGGACATTTAGAATTGTCAAGTGCTCTACAGAGTGTCTTCAATAATTGATGGCTATGAGTAGTACTAATTCCTTTAGCTCTTTCTTCAAATTTCATCTCACCAAACATGCCACAAACTATTCTCATTAAAAAAGTGCACCCATGGATGCTTAATAGAATGCAAGGGTTTTATGGTGGGGCACTAGGTGTAAATGCCTTGTGTAGGGTACAAGAAGCTAAGGCAATAGGTGCAAAAATATTATCACACAACTACACACATGATCATCTATTATCTCATTATAATGATGGGAATGTCCCCAAGGTCTAAGACCCTAACTCTCCTTGGGATGAGCCTCTAGAGTAGGCCATATTCCTTCTATTCTAAGTGCACCTCATTTAAGACCAACAGATAGGCCTAAAGAGTAGAAAGGTAAACTACCACTAATCTAAACCTAGGATCTTGAATGAAAAGGGAGGGAAAAGGTAAAAAATGTTGAAAGTAAAAATGTGATGCACATAAAATATATTGAGTTCTCATACTTCCATAAGTACACTAAAAAGGCTTGAGAATAAGACATTTCCACATAGACTTTGCCAAGGACACTCTAGATGCATAAGTGTTTCACATAGAGGCAAGAGAACACAATGAAATACTAAGAGGGACAACAAACAGTCCATAGACAACATCAACATAGACCCAAGTGTGCATAGGATATGACCTATAAATGAGCTCTAAGTTTAATGAAGAGGTGATAGGAATGAATGATAATGAAATGAGTGAACATTACTCATAGACAAAGATCAATAGACACAAAATAGTTCATAGATCATTAGAATAGCATATGGAGGTGAACTTAATTCTCATTAATTTTCAAGACTTGGCCAATACAAGTGCTCATGAAGGGAAAAATTTAGTAGTAGAAGGATAATAAAAATGTTTCAACCCTTTTTACAATAAATAACTATGCTTTTATAATGAATCAAACTTATTTTATAATAAATGTGCCACTTAGGAGGTCAATGTAGTATTTAATTCTCTTGCAACATTACACCACTAATTCATGAATTTTGGTAGGTTGATTAGATCTAGATATGGTGGAAAAGTCCTCTAAGGATACAAATTCATAGGGGAATGGAAGATATTTTTGACAAGGTTAGAGGGTGTTGTGAATCCACATCTTGATGACTAATAACTAATTATGCATTTAATTTCTCTGATAGCACCTCAGTTTATACTCAACTACCTCCAACAACCTACATTATATCCAACCACTACCCAAAATTTGTAACTTTGTAATTGAACCTAAATATGGCACTATAGGAGTGACACATGTTGTCTTGATAGGATTTCAAAAGTGTTTTTTTATGTCTTTTGAATGGAAGTATCATGGTCATGACACGTGGAGTGTTGGTGCTTGTGTTGAGTAAACTAAGAACTTCTTTATGTTGAAAAAGCACTGGACTATGATGTGGCAATGGTAAAAGAAAGAGTTGCACCATATGAAATAAAATGTCATAGATTTGGATCTTATGTATGAGCATAATATTACATTGGATGGGTATGTAGATATCATTCAACAACCAAAATTGGCAAGTGCTTGAGAATGATGCTTAAATTTCCATGTTCTTCCTATAATAATGTGAATTCATGGAGCAAATATAGCCAAAGGTCAAAGATGCCTATGGATAAAAAATCATGTAGTTAAATAACAACAAGTTTCCAAAGGGCCTCATCACCCTAGATAATCTTTTTGACTGTAATGATGTAAGAAATGACAAGTGAAAGTTTGTCACAAATAAGGGTGATTATTCCAAGCTCAATGTTGAAGGTGGAAAAAATTTTAAGGATGGAAAATAAGTCCCCTAAATAGATAAGGAGTGTTTGGTTTCTTTTTATGAAAAATATAAATTATTAATTTAACGGAATTATGATGACTTGAAGGGATATGATTGCAAGGTCATTCAGCACACTATAGATTTAGTGGAAGGATCCAAACCAATTTGATATAAAAAGAGGCTGATGAACTTAAACATCAAGTCCTTAATTGACCAAGAGATCAAGAAACTAATTGACTCTAATATTATATGCCCAATTAAGCAATCAACTTGGGTGTCTAATCTAGTCCTTGTATAAAAGAAGAGTGGAGAGATCTAGTTATTTTTGGACTTCTAGGACCTAAATAAGGCATCTTCGAAGGACCATTACCACTTCCCTTTATGGATTAAATATTTTAGATAGTAGTGAGTGAAGAGATGAAGAGATGTTTCCTCTATTAGATGGATTCTTTAAGTATAATCAGGTATGGGTGAATGAAGAGGACCAATACAAGACCACCTTCACCATGAATTGGGGAACCTTCACATATGCAAAGATGCCTTTTGGCCTCTCTAATGTTAGGGTAACTTTCTAATGAGTAATGGATGCATATTTCAAATGGATAATAAATAAGATAATCCTCATCTACCTAGATGACCTCTCTATGGTTTTTAAGAATAAGGAGCACCAATTTGACCATCTAGAAAAAGTTTTCCAAAAATGTCAGTGTCTATCAACCCAAAGAAATGTGTCTTTAGAGTTCCATAAGGTAATATATTTGGGTATGTAGTATCCAAATAATATGTCTCCATTAATCTAGAGAGAATAAAGGCTATTAAATACTTATCCTTGCCAATAAACAAGGAGTGTAATCTTTCCTTGGAAAGATTAATTTCATTAGGAAATTTATATCTATCTTTGTAGGAATGGTAAGACTAATCACCCTGATGTTAAAGAAATAATGTGCCTTAAATTAGACACTTGAATAAACAAAAATATTTTATAAAATCAAGGACATAATATATATTGTGCCTATACTTGTTAACCTTGACTTTTCCAAAGACTTCATTATGTCTGTTTATGGGAGTGAGCATAGCTTAGCAACTATGTCAACTCAAAAGTAAGAGAAAGAAAAAAAAACTCAATCACATTGTACTCAAGAAACTTATATGGGTATGAAGTGACATATAAATTCATATAAATATAGGATGTTACCATAGTTAAGGGCCTAGAAAATTTCAAGCACCTTATCACAGGCATCAAGATTATAGTGTATGTCACACAATCTAGCATCTGTGAATACATCATGGAAGGAGAGATCATATAAATATGAGACAACTAGATCACCATGATCCTCGAGTAAATTATCCAAAACTTTAAAGTCTTGGTTGAATAATATTTCAAGAACACACAAATAATAATGTTATCTTTGAGAAGAGATGTTTTATTGCTCAGAACTGTAGATACAACATATGCCAATCTCTAAGAAGAGATGTCTATTTTCCTTTTTGAGATAAATATATATTTATACCTATTTTTTAAGGTAAGAAGATGATTTTAAAGGTCACAAATCTTAAGGGAGATGAAATAGTTTGACTTCCATGAATTACAATAATATAAAATTTGAGAAATTACTATTTATAGAAACTTACTATTTTTAGATTGCACTACTAAAATTGAAATTTGGGGTACTTATATTTTGTGTTAGAGGTTAAAAACCCAAAAATAAGAGATCATTAGATCTCAAGAAATTTTATTCATTCTTATCTTTCTATCGGTTCAAACGGTGAGTCAAACAGAGCCATGGTGTAAAAGTTATGGCTCTCAGAAGTTCTACCACCATGGGGTGGGACCGTCACTCAAATTATCACCTAAATTTCTGCTTGGATCATTGCATAAAATGTTGTATAGATAATTCCTCCCTCATTGAGAATAAGTGTTCCCCATTACATTAAGATTCATCATCAAGTGTGGTAGTTGTGTCTTGATCTGGTTCTCTATTAGCCACTCAACTTGGTGACTAATCTTGCCTCTCTTAACCACTAGATAAAATAGAATAGAGTGCCATCTTATTATATTTATCCAAGTATCCATAGTTTTATGCTTATCAAATGGAGAAAAAAATCTATAGATCAAGCTCACTAATGTCTAGTTATTTTACTATGAATTGAAGTGTTGAATAGAGGTGGATGATATGGAATGTCTACATCATTTTGTGTCATGGGTTGGAACCTGACACATACTTGGAATGGCTTATACTTTGTGGAGCTATGTAGAGCCTAATTATTCACCATTTCTATCTTACTATCAATCTATCAATTAAAGGCCATGAACTTCCTCAGATTGGTATCCATTTGCTTTTGTTATCGTGTTAAATATGTAATAAACACTACAACATTGACCCTTTGGATTTTTGTGGCTTGACCACCATGAGAAATAATTTATTGGCACTAATCAAGGAGATAGATGTGGAAGGTGGCACCTTAGGTACCTATAGTGCCATGTTCCAATAATGAGGGTGATCCTTTAGGTTTTTGATTCATATGTGCTATGTCGATCATACATGAATGGTTGACCAAGGAGTACATTACAAACATCTAGATTGACCACATCATATAAGACCTCATCTTGAAAAGGTTTTATTGCATATGAAAGAAGACACTACTATATGTCTTTGGGTGAGGCTTCTTAGATAGATTTAGACTTTTCACAACATTAGCAGAGATTAAATTCTTTTTACTCCCAATATTAAGAATGTAATGTAGAGGCTTATCTTTCACCCATAACTTAGAGTGAAATAACATTTCATTGTCATTTGGCCTTTCCTTATGGGTGTATGACAAATCAATGATGGCATTGGGCTCAACATCTATAATATCTTCTTTGTCCTCTTTAACTCTATGGTGTATATGAGGTAGAGCAGTAGATGTTGAGGATTGTGACTCAAGAAACAAGGACTTGATGGCTTGACATTCCTATTTGGATTTAGTGCCACTTTTATGGTAATAAAAAACTTTCCCAGTCTTTCCCTTCTAGGGTTTCTTATCTTAAAATTCCCTTTTCCATTTTGAAGGTTGACTCTTTGTATTCTTTATTTCATGCTTCTACTCAATCTTCACCATAAAATTGTATGCTTCATTGAGGGTTTCCAAAATGAAGAGTTCGATTTCCACCTATATGTACCATTTTAGTCCACCATGTTATTTGATAACCTTGTGTTTCTCATTTTCTTAGATGCCCGATCTCATAGATAGGGAATGAAAAATGTCAGTGTAATCTTGAACAGACTATTCTTTACCTTGGCAAAATTATTGCCACTATATATACAGATCAGCATATGCTCTAATGGGGTAGTATTCTTCCTTTATAGCTTATATGAAATAATTATAGGTAGGTTATTCCTCAAGGCCAATATCATCTATATTAAACCTCTTCTTATACACTTCCCATCAATTTTTGGTAGGCCATGATGCTTTCAAAAGTGCAAAAGTGATCTTCTCTTCATTAGTGAATCTATTTATAAAAAAAGAAAGAAAAATGATCCAACCAATTTTATACTACATCAAATTTAATTTTTCCTTAAAATTCAGGTATATCAAAATTCACCTAAACCTTGAAGGGTGTTGGGGCACTGAAAGGATGTGAGAGTGTAGATAAGGAGATGAAATTTCCCATTGAGATTTATTGGAAAATTTGGGTGAATTATTGTAACATGTATGCTTATTGTTGATAGAGGGCTTCATTCACAATTTCCTTGAAAGGATCAGATTTCTCCATGATGTCTACCATTTGAGGTCATTTGGAGTGAATAGGTGCATAGTCTACTAGATCTTGTATTTTCCACCCAAGTTCCTTATAGTCTAACCTCATCCTCAAGATCATACACTCTTAAGACAAATCACTCTGATACCACTAATCCAAAAATCTAAAGTCTTAGTTGAATAATATTTTAAGAACACAAAAATGATAATGCATCTCTGAGAATAGATGTTTTATTACTCAATATTGTAGATACAACATATGCCTATATCTAAGAAGAGATGTCTATTTTCCTTTTCAAGATACATATCTATTTATATCTATTTTTGAAATCAAGAGGAGGATGTGGAAGGTCACCAATATCAAGGGAGATGAAATGGTTTGACTTTCATGAATTACAACAATACATAATTTGAGAAATTACTATTTTTAGAAACTTACTATTTTTAGACTACACTACTAAAACTAAAATTTGGGGCACTTCCATTTGGTGTTTAAAGGTCAAAACTAACCAAGAATATCTCATTCCATTTTATGACATTCCCCTCATTTTTAGATTTCTAATGATTCAAATAGGGAGTAAAATAGAGATATGGTGCAAAAGTTATGGCTCCCAAAATTTTTCCCACCAATCAAGGTAGGACCATCACTTGAATTGTCACCTAAATTACTACCTGAATCATTGCTTAAAGTGTTTTCAAAGTTAGTAAAACATCAAGGTTAGGCCAATAAATATTATTAGAGGGAGAAGAATCTTAGTATGTAGCCTAATGCATAGACATCCTGCTAGAGGAAGAAAACATGTTGGAAGCAATCCTACTCAACCAATCTGAGAGTGATAGATCTTAGGTGATTGATCATATCTACTTCATGCATATTGGTCAGTATCTAGACAAACTTTCCACACATAAATTTATATAGAATCTATGGGTCTAGATATATGCTAGTTTAAGGAATCTTATTTAAAAGGAACTTTGATAGAGACCTGCTCTAATGTGTCAAAAGACACCAAGCCCAAAATATTCTCCAAGACATGCACTTCACTCCCATAGGTAGTCACTTCTCAACAAAAAAGATAGTGACAAGGATCATGTGCATGGGGTATTATTGGCTGACCATGTCCATAGACTATAATAAGGTAGTCAAAAAATGCCAAAAAAGTTGATTCTTTGTCAAGAAAAAGAAGAATTCAACCATGCCACTAAACCCAATTATAACTAATGAACCCTTTACATAATGGGGCTTAAACTTAACTAGGATGATAAATACAATCTCTAGATTTGGTCATAAGTGGATATTTATGGCCACCATCTACTTCACATAGTGGACCAAAGTAATCCCACTGAATGAGGCAACCAAGAATGTCATCATTGGCTTCTTCGAAGAGCTCATGGCTAGGTTTGGCCCACCTAAGATATTCATCTATAACAACATGAAATCCTTCCTCATGTCTAAAAATTTTGAGTTCGTAATCCAAAAAGGTATCCTTTTAAAGACTTCATCCAATTACTACCCATAAAGGAATGGGTTGCTAGATTTAACAAACAATAATTTCATAATATTGATCAAAAGGATGGGCTCTGAATGGTAAAGTGAGTGGCACATGCATGTAAAAATGGCCTATAGGTAGACCACATCACTCCCAAACAAATCCTAAATACCTTCCCATATGAACTTGTATATAGTAGGAGGTAATCATGATAGTATCATTATAAATACCATTATTATAGCTTTTGAAGGCTATTAAGATTGCATAAAATGGAGTAATAGAGGTTAGGATCGTAGAGATACTTAGCCTCCAAGATGTGAGGGAGCAAGAAATCAACACAAAAATCACTTTGAAATAAGTGGTCAAGTGGTAGTTTAAAAAGAAGTCATTAGACCCAAGATTCAAACCCAAGGATTTAGTTCTTAAATATGATCAAAGGGTTGTTAAGCTAGGCTAACATGAAATGTTTAATTCTCTTTAGGGAGGACCATTTCACATCATTGATATTAGGTAGGGGAATGATTTTGAGTTAAAATATGAATATGTAAATGCATGTCATGTCCCCTTTTTAGGTGACATCTTCAGACTTGATGATTAGCCTATTATGCGACCTTCGTAGGCTAATAGGATGGATAGAGGGTCATGATGGAGCTTGGCTTGGCTTCGATTAGCAAAATTCCTACAGTTGGATTTCATTCAGGCTCTTTCAAACACATTTTGCCTAAGCTCCTATTATTTAGGGACTTTTAACACACAATAGAGCACCCTTATTTTGGTATGGTCATGTGCAAAATCATTCCCTAATTCACCAGCTTTAGATGGTTTGAGGATCCAACATGTATTGAGGGAGATATTAATATTTGATTGATTTAATCAAATATTAATTATTTGGTCTAATTTTAATTTAAAAACCCTAATTCTAATTTAAGAAACCCTAATTAGGGCAAGCATATCTTTTTGAGGGTATAAGGGTTTCTCATGGGAGGCCATTATTGATTATCCATGAATGATTATTGATTTTGATATTGAAGAATTCTTCTATGAAGACTGAGCCAAGGGTTTCAGGATTCCATTTACATTGGAAAACATCCACTCTTTAGTGTGTGCAATTCAGAGGTTGTGAAATATCAACTGATCTATTGCTGATTTAAGAGATAGCTTCATATAGAAGTTATCACAGAGATTTATAGGTTTGGGAGATAACTTCACACAGAAGTTATCATAGGGATTTTAGGTATTTATTTCTTTATGTTTTGATTTAATAAATTATACAGATAGAGCTTTTCTATATTAGAGTCATATATCTTCAAATCAGGGGTCCAACAAATAGGGTGTGCTTTATTGGCAGTCGTACGAAGTCCATACAAATCTGTAAAAATTCACACAAAGACCAACATCAGCAGGCAAAGATCCATAGTGACTGACATCGACCAACATATCACCAATGTTGGTAGGTTAACGACCCCAGTCGACCGATGACGGCAGTATAACCAACGTTGGTGACTGTGTTTTTGACATAGCAGGCTGAGACCTACTAGATTCAGGGTTTATTCCTAGTTTGTGGAATACTCAGGTTTTTAAGACCGTATTTGAATATTATTTTATATGCATGATAGAGGATATCTATTTAATCATCTGGATGAATATTAATATTAGTGATTTGGTAGTTAAGAGATTTATTGTGGTTTATTTGTTTATTTGAATTTATTCTACAAAATCATATCTTTGTTTAGAGCTTTTGTCTTTTTATATTCCCTATTGGTTGGGGATATTATAGTGGTATTAGAGCTTTTGTCTTTCTATAGTCCCTATTGGTTGGGGATACTACAGTGGTATTAGAGATTTTGTCTTGCTATAGTCCCTATTAGACAGGGGATATTACAGTGGTATCAAAGCTTTTGTCTTGATATATTCCCTATTGGACAGGGGATATTCCCATGGTATCAGAGCTTTTATCTCGCTATATTCCTTATTGGATAGGGGATATTACAATGCATGAGAAATCTTAGTTAATAGGATTGATTTACAATATTTTAGCTAACTTGCTTACATCCCCTTTGTACATAATTATCTAGTTTCCATTCTTTTTTATATGTTTCCTTTCTTTTTTTTATTGTTTCCCTTATTTTTATTTCCCTTTTTGTACCTTTCCCTTTATTTAAGTTTCATTAGCACAAGTGTCTTGTCTAGCCACCAAATGTCCTCACCCAAGTACTCCCAAATCTTTAAAAACATTCTCTTAAAGATGGTTATATACCCCCTAACCTAAAATTAATGTCAGATTCTCCATTTATAATTAATCTCCATAACTATCATCATAAATCTCTTACAAGTGGTTCATGTATATGTACCATCCTTATCTTTTATGGGGTGCCCAATTTAAAATTTTCCATAATTAATCTACCTAGTAGCATCGATGTATAAATAACGTCACCTCATCTAAGACAGACATTTGATGTATTGATATCCTCAAGAGAATTAAGAAATTTAAAAGATCAAAAAGAGTTGAGCATAAATTTTAAGGAAGAGGTGGGCAGATAACTATGAATTCATTACATCCCACAAAATAAAGAGTGGTTTGAGAACAAAATTCTCAATAATGGAGGATTTAACATATTTATTGGGAAGTGAGAAACATCCCATAGGATAAAAAACCATGGGTTATGTAGAAGGGGAGACCTTACCCTAAATATGTTGTGAGAAAATCTTATGCTTATGATCCTACTCAAGAATAAGAAAAGCTATCAAACATCAAGAAGGCACCCAAAGGAAATTATAGGGACCAAGAATTAGCCAATGACTTTTTAGATGATATCTTTGATTTCAAGCTAGCCAAAAATCCAAAAAAATTAAGAGAAGGCTCCCATGCCTAAATACTCAAAAGGGTGTGTAGGGAGGAGTATGATTATTTTAGGTGTAAGATGTGAGATTACACACTAGCATAGTACATGGTGCCTTATGTTCATTCATTCCCAGAGATCACTACCCTCTATATGGAAAGATATAATTCCATCACTAGAATAATTAATGGAAATGCCCATTTGAGGATGAAAATTAGTGGAAAGATCATTAGGGAGATGCTCTATCTCTCAAGTGACCCCAAGGTTGATATCTATAGCATAGAGAGACTTCAAAGTGTCTAGGACTCCTAAGTCTAAGACAAGGTATACTTCCTTAGCTTTCTCATTAAAAATGAAATCACAAAGATGCCTCTTATACCCATTCCTTTGACAAGATTCCCCTCACATTACATGAAGGATACTCTGTCCATGTTTGCCTTCATCTCACGGATGGACTCTAATGCCAATGTTGATGACTTCCAATTGGGGGCATTCTTCCTCTTGATAATGGTGCATAAAGAACAGGTATTCACAATGGCTTTTTTAGAATCCATCACCACCTCCATGAGGGATGAGCTAGATATTTTTTTAATGGTGGATACCTTTCGATACTCATCCTTAATCTTGTATCTCATTCTATAACAACATTCTTAGTTCTTCTCTTTGTACCTCAAACTCAACTGCCATGACATGAATGTTTTCCCCAATGTGGTAACCCTAGTCATCATATGAACCCATATCCTATCTATCACTAAGGACTAATATAATATTTTGGATCTCTTTATGGCTCCAAATCTCATCAACCTTAGCATAGAGGCCCTTATATTTATAATGATGCACAAGCAGTGTTCATGGTGCATAGGCAGTAAGGTCTCAATCAACTAGCTCTAGGGAACCCGTTTTACATTCATTAATGTACATAATTTTTAGGGAGAACCCTTATGACTCTTTAATATGCTAAAATTTAGGACCCTATCCCTATATTTGTCTCATCATCTTGATGTGGTGGACTCCATCTATGGAGCAGGCAAGAAGAAAAATGTCTATATGATGTCCCTTTTGTAAGAGGTAATATCATGGTAGTGAAAAGGTAATAAGGACACCTAATTATGGCCAATATGGTAAATATTTGACTTGATTTAATATATGATATATGAAACTATGATATATCCATATTAATATCATCCTTGAAGACCTCCAGTGCTCACAAACATCAAAACTAGCCATATCTAGAATAAAGGAGGTCACCCATGAAGGACCTCCTCCAAAATTATATAGATCTATCATAGATATCATTGGATACCCTAAAAACATCAAAGTCCTACAACATGGTCTAAAAATATGATGTATATAATAAATTTATAAGCGGATGAAAAAGTATCTCACCTAGTAGAATTTGAGTGAAACAAAAATATCTACGTTCGTAAATATAAGTATGAAATCGCTAGGCCATACTCCAAATATGGTGACAAATACATGGATGAGACTTTTTAGATTATTTGAGATTAACATCATCTATAGGAGGGATAATTATAATTAAAATATCCCCCTAAGATATCAGGAGGAGGAGAAGAAGAAGAAGAATAAAGAGATGCCCTTAGATAATAAGCAGTGGTTGCACCATAACAAAAGGAGGCCAAGGTATTAGAGATTCACAAGTATTCAAATTGGTCACCTCCCTTTTACCCCTCTCCCATGCCCTTGAAATAATAACAAGACCACTCTGGTTACCTTAAAACTATTTCATTGTAGTACAAGTAGCTTAAGGTGCCCAAATCTAGCCCTCTACCAAAGCTTGCATAAAAGAAGATTCACTTTATGGATCCACATATTTCTACTTTCACATCCCTCATTACCTCCATGTTTCCATCCACCATCACACCTTAGGTTATAACACCCTCTATAACCTAGAAAATTACTTCTCTAGCCCCACTCTCTTCTTCACCCACTCAACCCACCACCTAACTCTCACCACCTTCTCCCATGGTCTCGATCTCTTCTCACATGCCTTTCCTAACCCCTCCACATTAATCATCTACCTCATCCTTCATTATGGTGAAATAACCATTAAACTTGCCCCAATCCTCCCACATTTCTCTCTTTTCACCCTCACTCTCCATTTACTCACCTCTACAAGGATAGGGTCCATTGCTTTACAACATCAAGTGATCATTACATTTGCACTACCATAGGGAATCCCTTTTACAAAAGAGATAATTCAAGTGTCATAGAAACACCATCAATAGATGGACTTGAAAAAGAAGGACCATAAGTCTTGAATGGAAAAAAATGTGAAAGTAGGTCAAGGACCCTATGCATACCCACATGAAATTTTTATACAACCATATACATTAATCTATTATGATTAATCATCTAAAACCTCAAGTAGTCAAGCCCCAATAACAGATGTAGCTAGGAGACTACATCATATAAGTTATTGACCTAAATCTTAGCTAGGCCAAACCCATTGATAGGGTTAAGATGATAGAGGAAATGTAGAAGTCTATAACCATGAACTACATCAAGGTGACCCAATAGATATAAAAGACCTAGATGGAACTCGCTAAAGTGAAGGTGATAGTCAACTAACTCAATGTTGAGGCTAAGGCTAAGGACATAGAGATCAATAAATCAATGTATAACCTTCAAATCCATATCTGTAGTGAGAGCTTCTAGGTAGAATCCAACTAGCGAGTGGCCAAAAAAACCAAGCTACAATAAAAAGAGACTAAATTGTCATAGACCTACTGATAATTCTTGGATTCCAATTGAGATTTTCAATAATTACAATAGTAGGTATATTAAGAATTCTTGGTCAAAGATTAGGAAATCAAAAAATTGAAGAATGACCTTCTTACCCATCTTAAGGCCATGAAAATCCTCCCTATGGTCTAGAAACTATAAACCTGAAGCTAACCCTTACCTTCATCATGGATTCATAGAAACTAAGCTAACAAGTGAACACATTTTTCAATTAGGTCATCACCTTCATGGATCCCATGGTCTTAGAATCATAGCTCCTCATCCAAAAGTTTTAAAATTATTCAAATGAAATACTACAAGTAATGGGGGTGGTTGGCTGTAGACAAGTGACAATAAAGGCCAATGAGTTTCTAAACTACAACAAGGTAGCCAAAAAGTGTAAGGCATTATTTAATATCTTTAAATAGTTGGTTTGAAATAGGTAGGGGCATATTGAATACCTTTGAAACTAAGACTCCATTCCCATTTCTTGGTAGATAATAGCATCCTCCCTAAGGACTAGATCAAAGCACTACTTGATCAAAAGTAGAATGACTAGACTATTTTCATGACTCTTAGTTAGTCATCTAACATCTCTGAAGTGGAGAATATATTATATCTTCTTACCCATCTTGAATTCCAAACATAGGTAATTTTTTAGGGTTTGGAAAGAATCTCCTTTAAGGAGATTATTGATCTATATAAATCCTTTAAGGCTCTCAAGAAGAAGACACAGCCTAAGGAGGAAGAGTGGGTACCTTTATAGGCTGCTCTTCAAAAATTATATATTCTCAAGCCTTCCTCCTATTTTAAAATTTTGCCTCAACTAATATGTGTAGAGTTTTTAGTTCTCTCATCCATATGTGGATGCCCCTATGAGTTACTATAAACTATGGATCTAAATCTATGTTTTATTATTTTGAATTACTTCATATTTAGTTTTAGACTTTCTTAGTGTAGCTAGTAACTCCTTGGTGCATTCTACTAGTTATTCTTTGGACCTCTTCCTTTCTCAAGGCCCCTTTTCAAAAAGATTCCAAAGTATTGGCCTCCATCTGAATCTTCATTGCACTCTAGTGAAGCACCAACTTGACATGTGTTATCCTTGCAATCTTCAAATCCTTTTCATTTTAGGTCAGACCTCCAAGTAGTTCCATTGGTTAGTTAGTAAAATATGAAGCCCACTAAGTAGTTTAATTTTTGAACACATTTCCAACACATAATAGTATCATGCTCAATTTTTCAAAGGAATCCCTACCTTACCTTAGGAGGAGCGTCTACTTTGTACATGGCACCCCCATGCTAATGCTTGCCAAAGAAGTTCCCATTTCACTTCGATGGAGCATTAACTTGACACATATTGTCTCCACACTTTCTCAAGAGTAATTTTAGTCTACTAAAATTTAGAGTAGCACCATTGTCTTTATAAAATTAATGGGGACCCACAAGTTGGTTAGAGACAAGCCTATCTATGTGGTATCACCATCCCTTCTAAGTTTCATGGCCTTAATAAGACATAATGGCCATGAAATATCCAAGACCCAGTGGCTAACTACACTCATGAGCTTGAGCTCCTCTTTTAGTTATAATGGCATCATCATGAGTGTCAGTGATGGGATATACATGTGTCATCCTGACAAAAGGTCTTCTCACCTAGATATTCTAGGCTCTTTTCTTATAGAAGGGGTTAGTTACCATTTTCCTTGTATTATCTATTTTGTATACCACCATTTGTAATAGAATATAATTAATAGTTGTTAGCATGTTCTCATTATTTGACCTTAATAAGTGCCCCTCATAGGTGTGACTGGATGTTTTGTATGTGCTTTCAAGGCCTTTTGTATTAATTTCTCCATCTAAAAATGAAGATGTGATATTATGTGTTAAGTTGTATGGGAAATTATCTTTGTCTATTATTTATTATATTTTGCTTCTATAGTAGTAATATTTGCTTTCATTATAGATCTTAATTCCTATTTTATGATCTTTTATGGTTTGTAGAATTTAAGGGTTTGATCTATTTTATGAAATTATAGTCTAAGTGTTTTAAACATCTTAGTGCATCACCTGAGTTAGTTTTATGTTCAGTATTAATTTTATTTCTCTCCCCTTTTCACCCCCAACTTTGAATGAAGATACAACTTATAAAATCCTAGAGGTTACTTTACAGACCATAATCAGTCCCACATTTGTGAAGCTTCCCATAAGAGGTTATTTTAACCTAGAGAAAGAGTTTTAGGCATCAATATTAGCTATTAAAGAGTATTGTAGACTCTATGGGGATGTTCTATGAGTATTTTAGAGGTGTGTTCAATATATCTTAAGTATGAATAATACTTAAGAAGTTGATTATTTGTTCATTAATGTTTTTTTTGTGTATAAGGTATTTGTTTATGTTATTTAAGCATACGTAGAGGTGAGCTAAAGTGACTGATATTTTGAGGATGTCCTAGGGGACATAAGGAGTGGACCTATATGTTTATAAGTGGTCTTGTGTTCTTATTTTTCTTACAAATGTATCAAAGAGGTGAATGGGTCGCCATAGGACTTAAAAGTGACTTCACCCTATTTTGAAAGGGAACAGTGCTTAAGTGTGACCCATATAAGATGCCTTAAGGATGAAGGCGTGATTTTTTTCCAACAAATAAATATTGTGATCTTGATTAATTCATGATTTTTATATATATAGTAGAACCAAATGTGTTGGGTTCTAGATTTTTATGAGAGATATTTGGGAGAGATTAAAGAGTGGCTTGTGTGTTCTTTATGGAATGAAGGATAGGTAGTGTTCTTGTTGGTGGAGTTAATGAGTAGAATAGTTGGTTGACTATGTGTATGACTTTTATGTCATGCTTATAATCATAATATAGTGTTCTTTTAGTGTGAAGTTATATGAATATATCTAAGTATGTATATGAGGACTATTTGAGTGAAGAAGGAGATGAAGTGTGGCATGTGTATGTGAGAGGATAGTTTTAGAAAGAGAGAGCTTGTGAAAGTATCAGATAATCTAGAGATCCATCATCAGGTATTGAAGACTTCAATTGTAAGGTAGAAGTGTTCTTTCCAAGGAGTATCTAAAGGAATTAGTGTTCCTTATGGGTAGTTACTCCTTGTGAAATAGGGTCTCACTAAAATACCTTTGATCCAAAGGACTTGATCAAATGTTCCCAGTTAGGAGTTGATCAATCTCTTGTTTTTTATCGTCTTATAGGATAGTATTCTATGTGTTTTTAGGATTGATTGTGGATTTTATTCCCTAATATAGTTTCCCATGTATATCTTGTGTTGTTTATGTGGTCTTGAATTGTGTTAATTGTTTATTACTATGAATGATTTGTATGCATTATGAATGTTTCTATTGAATGCTTAAGTATTTTCAAGAGTTTTGAAATTAATTTGGATTGTTATTCACCATTGATTCACCCCCTCAATGAATTATACCTTTAATAATTAGTATTAGAGTGATGTATTTTGGTAAACTCTTGATATCTTGAAGGTGATCAAAGGTATAATGGCTAGTCAGAATGTGTAAGGTAATTTCTCTACTAAGAAATCACAAATTTTCAATGGATCTAATTATTATTTTTGAAGTGCTAAGATGAGGACATACATTAAGTCCCTAGGGTTTTATCTATGGAATTTTTTATAGATGGTTGTGTTGTTCCTACTTTTCCTCCACTAGTGTTACATACAAGAAGTTGTTTGAAAACAAATCTAAGGAAATGAATGCCTTCACTTATGGTCTTACAAAAATAGAGTTCACCAAAGTAATTAATTGCACATCTACCAAGGAAATATGGGATAAATTTAAGACTATTTTTAAAGGAGATTAAAAGGTAAAGCTTGATAAATTACTCATAGATAGTAATTTTAAAGTCTCAAGATGAATGAATAAGATACATTTGCATCCTTTATACAAAAATTTGATGAGATTGTGAACATCATCAAAGGTCTTGGAGAGAATCTTCAAGAGACTATTATTGTTCAAAAAGTGTTAAGGTCTCTATCCCCTAAGTTTGATCCAAAAGTATTTTATATAGAAGAGAGTCATGATCTTACTCAATTTAAGATGGATCAATTAGATGGCACCCTTGTTGCCTATGCTATGAGAAAGAATGATAATATACCTCCAATGAAGGAATAAACTATCAAGACTAAAATTTATAAAAAGAAGTTCCAAGGTAAGAAACTCAAGGAGGATGACATTCATAATATAGAGGAGGATGAATTAATTTCTTTGATTTCAAAGAAATTCAAAATAGATTTAGGTAAGTATAAAGATAAGTTACCACTCAAATGCTTGAATTATGGTGAGATAGGACATTTTTCTCATAAGTATAAGAAGGATGATGATGAAGATCATGATTAAGTTCATGATGATGGGAATATATCTTTAAAGTATGATAAAATCAAGAAGGGATTTAAAAGGTTTGATAACAAGAAGTACTTCATGGACAAGAAGAGTCTTTACACCAAAGAAGATTGTAGCTCATCAAATGAGAGTGAGGACAATGACTTATAATATGATCACAAAGATGATGGTTTTACTAAAGATAAAGCTCTATTCATTGATAAAGAAGGAATTTGATCACATAATAAGGTGCCCACTTGGAGTGACTTAGATGGTGATGAAGATGAGGTGGACTACGAGACTACATTATATAATGCTCATGAAGAACTAAATATTGAGAAGAAGATAAATAAGAAGATGAAATATAAACTCAATGAATTTAAAGATAAATTAAATGTGTTTGAGGCAAGAATGGATGAAGATGCCAAGAAACATGAAGATATGGTCAAACATCTCAGTTGTCAATTGGAAATTCTATCTATAAGATTAAAAACCAAATAAGATGAATGTGCAAGGTATGTAATTGGAAATGAATCATTAAAATCTAAGCTAAATAAGGTATCTATTAAGTTAATGTCATTTATGAGATTTGAAAATAGATTAAGTGATATATGTAAAATTATGAATGATCAAAAGCATGAAAGTGATAAGACTGGTCTTGGATATAAAGAACAACATGAGACTGCAACTTAAGATGAGATGAAGAAAATTGTCAAAAAGTTGGTTCAAATTTTGAAGACAAATCATCAGATAAATAATGAATGTGTTGGAAGAATAAATAAAAATGTGTTCACACAACCAAATTCCATGAGTTATGAAAATTTCAATGGTTAATGCTATACTTATAATTAGTTTGGGTATAGAGATAGATAATGTAAAAGACTTGGAAAGAATGAATTTGTTTAGAACTATGATGGGGGTCATCATTAAAAAGGTGTAAGAGATTTTGAGTGTCTCAAATATCATGATGTTGGACACTTTTAAGAAAATTACATTTAAGACAATACGTGTTGAGTTTCCTTTAAGAGATATTGAGTGCTACAAGTGTTATGAATTAGGATACATTAGAAGATATTGTCCAAATCTGGTAAAAGTTATGGATGCTCAAAATTGGTCTTATAGATAGATATGGATATGGTTGAATATATGATATAAGTTTAATAGAAGAAATGTTAATGGAAATATATCTCACATACATGAGAGTTTCAAGAGTAGTGGGTCAAATGTGTGAATCTAGGAATTTGACTCAAGAGAGGATGGTTAGTATGGTGTTAATTTCAAAATGAAAATAAAATGAAATAAAAACACTAACTAGCATAACATCTCTAGGTATAGATACTAGGGAGAGATTAGTTTAAAAATATGAATAAAACACATAATTAAAATGCAAAATAAACCCTCTTTTACCTTCTATGGATGCTCCAAAATTCTTATTGTAGTGGCTTGCTTGGCTTGTATTCATGAAGTCCTTGGCAATAAAAGCTTGGTTACCTCCATCTCTCCTTGGCACCTTTTGCTTATGGCTTGGCCTGGATTGGAATAAATTTGGCATGGTAACACTAGTTTCAATGGCTTCTTGAAGATATTTGTGAATTATAACTTTGCACCAAAATAGATTAGAAATGATATTCATGGCCTCTCTATTTATAGACTTTTATGAATGGCTAGAATCAACCTGAACCATCCATCTGAGGATTGAGATGTGTGGATAAGGATTAATCCAATTATGAAATTAAAATTGATAAATAAGCTCATTAATATTTGGGATATATGAGAAATTAAGAGGCATGGAGGGCTTTGGTGAGGCATAGGAGGCATGAAACTTGATATTTATGGCATTTATGGCCTAAGGATGTCTTCCCAAGAAATGAGGTCACCTGATGATGAAAATATTAAATATTCATTTCCAAATCAAATTATTTAACAATTTTCCATGGATTTATTTATTAGGATCTAATTTGGTTTAATTATATCTTAAGCATGATTAAGCACTTTGTGCACAAATTACTCAAATTGATCAGAATGCCTTATTATTGGTCAAAAATTTGACTAGATTAGAATTGATAGTCAATGTCAAATCCATTAGATCCATTATCCAATTTAGGATGTTACTAACACCAAATAACAAAGACATGTGTCTTATGTAAGATATTTTATAGGAAAGATCAATCCAAACCACCTAGGTGAAAAATTGGCATTTTGACTTAAAATGATCTAATCAAAGTTAGCTATCCCATAAATTACATTGCCCCACTTAGGGATACCCTAGGCAAAATCAGCACTTGAATATGTCTACTTCACATCATTCAACATGTTTGTGTTTTTAGGCCAAATTATGCATTTTTGGTGGAAATTGGTCAAAATCTTGGTTAGAGGTCATTAATGGCCTGATTTAGGTGTCTATAGTTTTCCACTATTAGGGAGGGCATTATAAGATATAAGTATATTAATGTCTTCTCAAAGAATTAAAAGGTCCTATATGCCTAAAACTATAATGATGATAAACTAACTATATGATGCCCCCTTGAGGGAATGGTTGGCATGAGTAAGTTGGCAAATGGTCCCTTAAAAAGAAAAAAAGAAAATAAAGGGACCAAAGAAAGGAAAGATGATGGGGTGAAAACATAATGATACTAGAAAAGTAGTCAAAATCATTAATAATATAAGTGGGATGGTGAAAAATGGTTTTCCCAAAGGTGGTTATAAGCATTTTACCTTGATAGTGGCAATGTGGTATGATAACAAAATGAATTTCCCAAAGGTGGTTATAATCATTGAGAAGATGGAGCTGCCCCAGTTAGAACAGACAAACAATATAATAATATGCCCCTGTATAGGTATAAAAAGTAAAGTGGTGACAACACAATGATTTACCAAAGGTGATTATAATCATTAAGAAATAAAGGTAGGATGGTGTGTAATGATTTTTCCATAGGAATTTATAATCATTGCACCTTGATTATTAAAAACATGATAAACTAGCTGAGGATAATGATAACTTAAATTAGAGGGTAATGATGAATTAGAAAAACATACTAGTGAGGAGATGCTAATCTAAACTAATAAAGATTAAAATTCTTTTGTGGTTAATTACTCTGTTTGGGATATGATTGAGATTTGTTTATTGGGATGTCAGTGCTGAAGAGATGCTACCATTGTTGAATAAACTTCTTGAAGCTGAGGTTTGTTGTAGTACATGTCAGTAAGTATCATCATATAACATCATGAGGAATTGGCTGAAATATACATAAATACTGACTCCTGTAATCCAATACTCAATAGAAAATAGTACACTAATGATAGAAACCATGATGATAATGTAAACATATGAATATGGATAGATTTGAGTATAAGTGTGGGCAAGGAATCACCCAATGAACACACATAAAACTATATCAAGGAAAAAGTGTTGAAAGCATATAAAAAGGTAGATAAACAAATAAAATAAGCAAAAACAAACAAACAAACAAACAAACAATGCAATATAAATCATATGAACATTGCCCCTAGAAAATAGGTGACAACTTACCAAAAAAATAAAATGGGGGAATAAAATAAAAGGAAGGGGGTGGCTGAGTTATCTTCATATGAAAGAGGAAAGTGGACACTACCTACATAATTCTATGCATGTAATATCCAATAAAAAACTTTAAACCAAATGTAGTTTTCCCAGGGAATGGGAAGAATGTGATAACTAAGGAAAAAATAGAATGGATGTGATAAAAGAAGAGGAATAGTCTTGAAAAATGGTAAGTGCCTGATAGAAAAAGGCCAAAAAGGTTGGGGAAACTAAATGACATGTGATTTTCTTGTAACTTAGTAAGGGTTTCTAATATCTTTAAGGCAAAGAAGTGGTCAATGTTTCTATTCTTTTCTAATGATTTTTCAAATATGTTTAGAATTATTTTGGAGTGTCTTAACTCAATAGGGAATGATGAGACACTAAATGGTTCAAGCTCATAAAATAGTGAGAGTGTGTCTTAGGTTGATCACAAAATGATGAGAGTGTGGCTTAGGGTGCTCTCAAAATGGTAAGAGCATGGTTTAGGGTGACTGAGCTAACCACAACAAGTATTGAGTGTTGCCTACATAGTCCCAGAGTGGGACCTCAAGTCACTATATCTACCCTTAAATGGAAAATTTTTACTAGTGTAGTAGTCAATTCAAACAAAAATAGGCACAGTTGGTAAAAAGTCATAGTATTACATAAAAAATGGCAAGTTGGTATCCCAAGGCTTAATGTTGCCCCTTATTTTCCCATAGGCAGTTATAACCAGGACATAACCATATAAATCAATGGTACTAATTAGTAGAAAAATCAATGGTAAGAAAGGAATACAAAATAAAAGATGAAACTGCCAAAACTTCTATCACACTGTCCCAAAATACAATCTCTATTTGAAGTACTTAAACCAAATATTTTGCTTAAATTTTTTTATTTCAAGTCTAAAGAAAAATAGAAAAGAATGATATGGATGAGTGATTAGAATGAACTTGGAGTAGTTTTTTCACCCTATCTAGATTTTTTAAACACTCCTCTTTGTCTAGGGAGGATTGCCTGCAAGTAAGAAAACACTACTACAAAATGTTTGTTAGTAGATAAATGAATGGGTTACCAAGCTATGTGCTTGTTGTAGGAAGTGTGAAACTTCCTTAAAGATGATAGTCCACTTTTGAGAGATAAAAGAGTAATAAATAACTAAATGAGAGGTAAAGAGAGATAAATTTACTATTATTCAAAACTTGGGTGCATCAGAAAGTGATAGAGTGTAGGTGGTATGTTTTGTTTTTATTTTAGAAGGTGTTTGGGTAGGTTTTGTAAAGGTTAGGAAAATCCACAGTCATCGATGTTGGTAAGGAAATGATCAATATTGGTTATGTTATCAAGGTTAATGGGTGAAGGTAATTGATGTTGGTTAGGCTACTGAGGTTGATAGGGGAAATAATTACTTGGAAGCTTGTAGAATATTTTTTTAGGTCTAGAAAATGGTTTTGGTTAGGTCTAAAAGGTTGGGGAGAGTTGTGTGTGTGTGAGAGAGTATGGTTTAGAAGGATCTAGTCAGATATTTGGTGTGTTGGGTAAAGGAAAAACAAGTAGGTATACTTTATAACTCCCTAATGAGGGTTTGGTCAAGAATGTGTAAAGCAATGAATGGTAGATGTAAAGTGATAACAAAGTAACAACAAAAGACCTACATAATAAGTGATATACTTAGCTACAGTGATGACTGAATGATAAGTGTTAAATGGATGGCTCCTATCAAGTAGTCTAAACCAATGCCCTAAATAGAGAAAACAAATGGGTACTACTAGTCCTAAAGATCTTGGTTCCTATTCTAGATTGACATACATAAGATAAAAATAATACAAAATGTTAAAAGCTAAATTCCAATAGCTTAGATGCAAATAAGAATGAGATTTCTTGATTTCTACTGACCTGAACATTAGGTTAGATTTTGGCTTATATAATTGACGTTGATGATCCCATTGATGTCAACCATGGGTTGATCGATGTTGGTGGCCTTAGAATAGGTAAAACTTGCTATTTTTGGCCTATTTTCTATTGCTCCTCATGCCAATTGTGGCACCTATTTACAAAATGGTAAAAATAGGAGGTTAAGAAGGATGTAGTTGGTTAGGAATTTAGTTTTGAAGTGATAATAAGTCTTGGGTAGTTAGGATGAGGGGACTAGGGCTTGAGGTGAGTCATCATGTAAGAACTAGTCTTATGGCAAGGTATCTAGGTAAGGTGGAAAAAGGGGTTTCTAATTAGCTTTATTAATCATTTTAAATTAATTAAATGTGTGAGGGGTAAAAGCATGGGTTATAGAGGCTAATTGTTATTTTTGAAAAATGAACTTAAAGGGGATTTTAACATAGGGAGTTATACATGTGTGTGTGATGTAATTTTGGTATCTACATTTGCCCCTTTTTGTCTTATAATTTAAACTATCAAGTTGCAAGATAAAAATAGGAGTTAGATGCTCTAAGTATTGGATAATGTATCCCCCCTCAAAATAGGAAATAATAGAGGAAAAATTGGAATCAAGTATTAGTTTGATAAGAAATACATTAGGTGAATGGAAGAGAACATGATATTATTACTTGCACATATACTACTATGAGCTATAATTGACCAAGTAAAAAACAAATAAGGTTGAAGAGGACTCAGATAGAAATAACCAAAGCATAGCTTGTAAGTGATAGATGAGAAGGTAAAAATAATCAAAGTTATAGCTCCAGTGGTCTTTGTGTGTCATGTATCTAAGGTAGGAATTACCCTTTGGAAACACAAAATGTTGCAGGTACAGGATGAGCTTGGTTTCCATCTAAAACACCTAGTATACATGCATTTATATAATAGCTAACTATAGCGAAAGAGCATAATTATTCAAGACAAGTAATTTAAGTTTAGTGTAAAAGGGTCAATGAATGAGGAGATATTCATGATCTCTAAGCAAAGTCATCATAGTTGGATATTAAAGTGATATCTAAGGGTTGTTTTCATGGTTGGGGAGATATATATGATTGTTAGGTTGGTGGTCATAGTCAGGGAGATATACTTGATATCCAAATTACCCTAGAGTATGGGTAAAGTCTAAAGAGTGTTAAACATATAATATACTGAGAGGGGGGGGTGAATCAGTAAATTATATATCTGATAAAACTTTCCCTTTATCAAATTCCACTTAATCAAACATTCAAGATATGCAATAAAACTCAAACAATAAACATCACACAAGATAGAGAGAGACACCAGATATAACATGGAAACCCAATGTGGGAAAAACCATGGAGAATCAATCTCAAATATATTCATGAGAACAAACCCATAGGAGCACCATACCCCTTTTCCAAGTACAAACCTCAGCTATAATTCATGAGCACCAACCCATAAGATATTCAAACCCCTTTGGCGAGTACCAACCCAACACCTATTCATGAGCACCAACCCACAGGAGCACCAACCCCTTTGCCGAGCACCAACCCAACAACAATTTGTGAGCACCAACCCACAAGACCACCAACCCCTTTGTCGAGCACCAACCCACAGGAGCACTAACCCCTTTGTGTATACCACACACCTATCTCTCAATGTTGCTATCTCAATAAATGATAGATAAATACAACATCTCCTTCCTCTCTCTCACTTTTGTTCTAAGCTAGATATAACAAAATACAAATCATCTCTCACAATTGCTCTTCTAAGCTAGATATTACAATATCAAATCAACCTCTCTCATTCACATTTACAAATGGCTTCTCAAGCCTTTATTTATAGCTTTCCAAATGACCTTTAGCCTTCCCCATTTGTGACCTTTCAATCCTCATGGAAAATGGCACCAATCTTGGATGACCCTTCATATTCAAGCCTTTGAAAAGTCATGTGATGACCCTTCATGACCAAAAACGTCTTTTCCACTTTTGTCCTTATCTTTAGTGACTTTTCATATTCCTTAAAGTGTCCCTTCATGAGAAATTCACCCATACTCTTTTTTCCTCACTTGGTGACTCTTAGTATTCCCCAAGATGACTCTTCATGGAAAAATGCATCCCATCCTTCTTTTGTATTTACCCCATGGCTCTTTGACTTCTCCATGGGCCCTTCTTTTGTCTCATATGCAACCAAAAATATATTCATTAATATTAAATAAATATTAACTCATATTAGCTAAGATCTATTTATTACAAACAACATTAAATGCAATGGGGCCTTTATCACCAATAATGCTAGACCTTTGACATCAATGAAAATATTTCCAACAATCTCCCCCTTTGTCATTGATGGCAACCTCAATCTTGAAACTACCACATCCTATCACCTACACATACTGTCATCTAAAAACATAAAGTAACTCCCCCTTACTATAGCAACTTGTACCTATTCCTTGTACTTGTTTCTGCACCTGTACCTATACCTATTATTCTCCCCCTTTGACATCAATGGCAAAGGGCATACCTGGAGCTAACACTTAGCTCCCCCTCACTTGATGCTGAACATCAATGGTAGGAAGTAATAGAAATTACTCCCAACTCCTCTCACCAATCTTTGAATGTATCCTTTGATTGTGCCTTTGAGAAGATATCTGACAAAACATATACATTGTTCCCTATCCTTTGAGCATCTGTAATCAACTCATTTGAATCTTTTCTTCTAATCTCACAACCTTCAACATGAAACCTTAATGTGTAATCTTGATCACAAATTTGACTAACACTCAATAGATTATGCTTAAGACCTTTTACATACAAAACATTTTTAGTCTTAGTTCTACCATAATCCAAACTCAAAGTACCTTTTCCGGCTATCTTGGTAGTGGTTTTATCTCTAAATCTCACTGTACCACCATTGATCTTCTTTAGAGTAATGAACTTAGTTTTATCTCCTATCATATTTCTTGAACATCCACTATCAATTAACCATGGCTGATCTTTACCTCTCACATGCAGAGCTATCTGCACCATCATAGAATTTTCAAGTTGTTTCTTCTACCATGAACATGTCTAAACCTTCTTTCTGATGAATGGATCTTTGACACTCTGATTCTTCTTCTTGATGAATGGAGCTTTGAAACTCTAATCCTTCTTGATTGACTCGAATATGATTCTGCAATACCGAGCTATGTGTCTGAAGTTGTTTCATTTGTAGCACACTATGGTCTCTTCATCAAAGCTTGATAGAGGAGCAAAAGAGTTGTGGCTTCTACTTGAGTCTACTTGACTTTCCTTCTCCTTATTTCTAAAATTTCTAGCTCTTTTTCTACATTCTAATTTCTTATGACCATATCCATTACAATAAAAACAATATCTATAAATATAAGACCTGTTTGTATATCTTTGACCTAATTGCCTTTTATAGCTTTGTTCTCTCCAGCCTTCTCTATTTGGAATGTCCTCTATATTTTTATCTTCTCCCCTTTTTATTTCCTCTTTTGTAAGAGCTTCAACATATCTCTTTTTATTTTCAAATATGATCTCTTTCTTATATGAATATTCTTTTTGACTTTCCAATATCTTATTCAGCATGTTAGTGCTATCCTCAAATTTTGAATCACTAACTATTTTTTCATTGACTGCTTTCTGAATATCTTCTTTTAAAGAGGCGATTTCAATAACATACCTTTCACAATCTTTTCTTGTTATTTCCAACTATGCTTTGAGATCTTCTTCATTCTTCTTGGCTTCTTCAAAGTGTGCTTGTAGATCTTCAATCATTTCCTTTGACTCTTATTCATTTTTCTCGATCTGGTGCTTCAACCTTTGATTCTTCTTCTGAACATCTTTTAACTCTTCTAGGGCACAATTGAGTTCTCCTTCCATATATGCCTCAGCTTCCTCCTCTTCTTCTTCTTGATTATCATGTATGGCCATGAATAGAATCTCTTCTTCTTTTGAATCATTAACTCTATTATCTTCAA
Organism: Torreya grandis; assembly: GCA_037957365.1. Taxonomy (NCBI): domain Eukaryota; kingdom Viridiplantae; phylum Streptophyta; class Pinopsida; order Cupressales; family Taxaceae; genus Torreya; species Torreya grandis. The sequence goes on along the minus strand of JARHVA010002639.1, from coordinate 1,395,254 downwards.
CTAAGCTATGATCCTTAGAATACAAGCTCTTCTTCTCGAATCCCTTCTTGGATTTGCCTTTGAAATTCTTCTTGTATGTAGGATTTTCTTCTTCATCATCATTAACCTTATTTGGGCATCTAGCTAAAAAGTGTCCAATCTTTCCACAATTAAAACATTTAAAAGGTAATTTTCCTTGATGTTTACTTGTTCCTCTTTTTGGCCTGTGAATGAAAAGTGCTTCATTGTCATCTTCATCATCACTGGAACTATCACTTGATTCTTGAATCTTAGCTTTCTCTTTCTTTGATGTCTTGAAAGCTACTTCTCTCTTTGAGGGTTTATCTTATTATGTTCACATCTCATATGCCGTGAGAATACCAGGAAGCTCATCCATCTTTAGCTTGGGTAAATTCTTCATCTCCTCAATTACCGAAACCTTTGCATCATATCTCATTGGTAGAGATCTCAAAAACTTTTGCATCACCGTTGACTCTTCCAATGTTTCTCCAAGACTTGAATCTGATTTATTATGTGATCAACTCATAAGAGATAACTTGCTATATCTTCTTCTTCTTTCATCTTCAAACTTTCAAATTGCCTTATAAAAGTCTACAACTTAGCTTGCTGAACCTTTCCATGACCTTTGTAAATATTCTCAAGTTTTACCCAAGTTTCATGAGTAAATTTACATTGCATAACTTTAACAAATTTAGATTCACATAAACCACATAAAAGAGAATTTAAAGCTTTAACATTACATTCACTTGCCTTCTTTTCTATTGGAGTAATTGTAAATGTCTGTGGCTCTTCATATTGCTTCAGCACTGATTTGCATATGTCAAATCCAAGGGCCATCAAATAAACCTTCATTCCCATGCTCCAAAAAGCATAATTCATCCCATAAAACAAAGGTGCCGTATTTGTAGAAAATCCTTCCTGTGACCTAGCCATCATGCTTTCTCGACCTATCTTGAAGCTATAAAACTTTTCAAAATGGAACCTACTCTGATACTAATTGTTAAGCACAGAATATACTGAGAGGCGGGGTGAATTAGTATATTATATATCTTATAAAACTTTCCCTTTATCAAATTCCACTTAATCAAACATTCAAGATATGCAATAAAACTCAAAAAATAAACATTAGATAAGATAGAGAGAGACACCAGATATAATGTGGAAACCCAATGTGGGAAAAACCATAAAGAATCAATCTCAAATATATTCATGAGAACAAACCCTAAGAGCACCATACCCCTTTGCCAAGTACAAACCTCAGCTATAATTTGTGAGCACCAACCCACAAGAGCTTCAAACCACTTTGCCAAGTACCAACCCAGCACCTATTCGTGAGCACCAACCCATAAGTACACCAACCCCTTTGCTGAGCACCAACCCAACAACAATTCATGCTCACCAACCCATAAGAGCACCAACCCCTTTATGTATACCACACACCTATCTCTCAATGTTGTTATCTCAACAAATGATAGATCAATACAACATCTCCTTCCTCTCTCTCACTTTTGCTCTTCTAAGCTAGATATAACAAAATACAAATCATCTCTCACAATTGCTCTTTTAAGCTAGATATTACAATATCAAATCAACCTCTCTCATTCACATTTAAAAATGGCTTCTCAAGCCTTTATTTATAGCTTTCCAAATGACCTTTGGCCTTCCCCATTTGTGACCTTTCAATCCTCATGGAAAATGGCACCAATCTTGGATGACCCTTCATATTTAAGCCTTTGAAAAGTCATGTGCTGACCCTTCATGACCAAAAACGTCTTTCCCACTTTTGTCCTTATCTTTGGTGACTTTTCGTATTCCTTAAAGTGTCCATGAGAAATTTGCCCTTACTCTTTTGTCTTCACTTGGTGACTCTTGGTATTCCCCAAGATGACTCTTCATGGGAAAATGCATCCCATCCTTCTTTTGTCTTTATTCCATGGCTCTTCAACTTCTCCATGGGCCCTTCTTTTGTCTCATATGCAACCAAAAATATATTCGTTAATATGAAATAGCTATTAACTCATATTAGCCAAGATATATTTATTACAAACAACATTAAATGCAATGGGGCCTTTATCACCAATAATGCTAAACCTTCGACATCAATGACAATATTCCCAACAAAAGTTAGGGTTGTTTATGGAAATTCTATTATAATTATACCTACATTGATGATATTACTAATGTCAATAATAAATAATGCTAACATAAATAATGTTATCAATATCAATGGCTTAGGGAAACATTACTAATGTCGGTAGGCTTAAGTGCCAACATCGGTGGATTACGTCAAGGATTCCAACATTGATGGTTGACCAAACCCAAAAAAAGGAGGTTTGGTGGCCAAAAAAACTCATTTACAACTTTTCATTGGAGAGAAAAAGAGCTATAAGAGTGACTGAGAAGGTAGAGCTAAGAGGGGACCTAGCGAGAGGTACACCACCATATATGATCTAGCTATGCTAGCATGGTGATGGAGACATAAGGTAAGATTCTCTTTGATTTGGGTTGAAACTTGATTTGGTTATTTTAAGTTTTTAGGCTAATTTAGAGGGGGCAAAAGATAATTGTAGTAGATGGGTAGGAAATTGGATAGGGTAGGTGTAGGGTAAGTTGAGAGGGATTTTGGGTAGTTTTTAGATTAAAATTTAAATTTTTAGGGATGGGTCATTGGCCCTAGGTCTAAACTAATCATTGACATCGATGGGGTCCACTGATGTCATCCAACATGGCACTTATATTGGTAGGTGTCTATTGATGTGAGTCAATAATTAACACCAATGTTAGCATTAAAAATGACTTTGGTGACTATGAAGAACTAGTAAAATAGGAGAAAGGATTAGTTTGGATCCCTAATAAAAGTAGTCAATTAGCCTAATGGTTGAGCTAGCCTTAAAAGACCACATGTTGACTGAGTGTTGCCTACATAGCCTAATATTAGGGCCTCAAGCTAATGTATTTCTCCCAGAGCCTAGGGAAAAAGATCGAAGGTATGGTTTAAAAAGAGAGATTGAGATAGGATAGAAGACCTAGGGCTTATAAGATAGGGCATAGAGTTGAGGATTAGGGCTATAATCTAGGAGGCCTAGAGTTGTTATAGGTAATTCGGGCTAGGGTTGAGAGAGAAAGGTAGTGAAGCCTAGGGTAGAGAGGGAAGAGTAGGGTAGATAGTTAAGTGGGTATATGGTCAAGATAACCTCAAAAGACCCCATGTAGACTAAGTACTACCTACATATCCTAATGGAGGGCTTCAGACCAATGTATTTCTCCTAGAGAGTAGGGAGAAAGGTGGTGGTAGATTATATTATAAAGTATGTGACTTGAATTATGTGTGCATGGATGTAGGCTAGGCTAGATTTGACATTACAGGATCACCTACCAAGGCTACCAACATAGATGAGAAGGGATGTCACCCTAAATGAGTGGGAGTATGTGGTAAATTTAGGGTTAGGAGGAGTGTGGTGATATTGTAAAGTGGTATGAGATATGATTCTAATGATAACATTGATTGAGAGGTGGGATCACACCACCAACACCTTCCATTTATTGATTAAAGAGTTGATAGTGACACATGAGGATGTATATAGGATATTCAAATTTCCACTCTAGGGTGAGGAGCTCTTTACATGCTTAAGAGAAGATAATGATATACACATGGTAGCATTAAACGGTGAGCATGTTAGTGAGGTGATTTATCATTTACTGAGTTTCACCTATGAGCTAGTGTATATGGCTGATGAGGAGTAGCATTGATTGAACATCTTGATGATGATAAGGATCATAGTGTATGGAATAACCAAATGTAGATGGTGGTAGATTTTTTATTTTATTGATGGGTATTTTGGCACATACTATTGAGAAACATATTATTTTTACATGGGGACCAATGTTTTTGGCTCAGTTATACAAAGATTTATCAAGTTTCAAACTATGATGATGGTATAGTTTGTGTGTTGGTCATTTACTCCATTATTAGGCATATGAGCACATCATGGTGACCTAACCATTGGGGTTACCTACTATGATTCTAGTTGGCTTTAAGGTGGGTTTTAGGTAGTGGAGAGATGGGATGACACAAACATGAGTAGGCAATGTGGTACATGACATTGCTTATTATAGGTGAATAATTGAGAGTTTGATCCCTACAATATTTTTTGAAGACCATACCTGACATACCCCATATTCAGAGGATAGGAGAAATAGTTGGTTGGATTTTAGATCTCATTATGGGTTAGGGGGAGATGATTCAGTGAGTAGGAGATGGTACCCATGGCATGGGTTAGGAGGTATTTTGGCTTACTATAGGATGCATCACCTACCTTCCCTCGATATAAGAGGGATGATATAGAGGTACCCTACCTTTGCCTTAGGAGATAGATGAGGTAGATTTTAAGGAGCTCCTAGTAGGGTTAGGTGTAGTTGATCCAGGGTGTATAGTGTGAAATATGGCTTGGTGGGATTATTTACATCTTATAGTTAGGGTTAGGAGGCAACCACTAGATTTGTAAGGTGTGGTGAGGGAGAGTGATGCAATCGTACATGCATGGGATATGGTAGTACATACTAGAGATGTAACACAAGCATATGTATTAGCCTTATAGGAATAGGTGGATACATTATAGGTCCAAGTTGGGGCACTATAGGGCCAAGTTATAGTACTACAAGGCTAGGTCAGGGTGTTATAGGGTTAGGTGACTACACTAATAGTAGAGAGGGATAATCTAAGAATAGTAAGTTAGGCTACTCCTCCTCCACCATAGGGACTAGTATAGGCTGGGCCATTATTAGGTGTTATGGGACTATCATAGACTATATCTTTGGCAAGATATACTATTGCCCTTGATGAGATTACCTATTATGATAGGGTCATTAGGGAATTTTTATAGATTCAGAGGTACTCTGATTTTAGAGAGTAGGAGAGATCAATGACATGGGCCACAACTTTTAGATCACATAGATGTAGATGAGAAGAGAGTGGTGATGACACTACTTCTTTATGACCACACAGAGAGCCTCATGGACTTTGAGTACCAAAGCCTATGAGTTAAAGATGTTAGATACATATTGTTAGAGAGAGATGAGATTATGATGATGTATTGATGGACATGTATTCTGAGCATGTATATATATATATATATATATATATATGTATATATATATATATATATGTACATACATACATACATATATATATATATATATATATATATATATATATGTACATATATGTGTGTGTGTGTGTACAAACACACACACACACACACATGAAAAATACATACATACATACATATGTGTGTGTGTGTGTATGTATTTTCATTCATGTGTGTGTGTGTGTGTGTGTGTGTGTGTGTGTGTGTGTGTGTGTGTGTGTGTGTGTGTGTGTGTGTGTGTGTGTGTGTGTGTGTGTGTGTGAGGAATGAGGGTTATTCTCCCCAATTATATTCAAGCCCCATTGGGAGAAGGGACAAAATTATTTGGAAACTTTTAATGCATGACTCAGAATGTGGAGGAGGTTAGCATGTTCTTGACATTTAATGCAATGCCAAACATAATTAGCATAGTCTTAATGGAGTGTTGGCTAATAATATCCAAGTTAAAGGATACACTAGGCAACTATGTGACCATTGAAATATCCACCAAAAATCCCATCATGGACTTCCTTAATAATGAAGGGAGTCTTAGTACTAGTGAGGCATCTAAGAAGGAGACCATCAAAACCTCACTTGTACATAAGTCCCCCTAACATAGTGTAATGAGTGATACATTTTATGAAGGCACATTTCCCATTATTGGAGAGATCAGAAAGAGTAATAGAGAAGGAAAGAGAATCTATGAGGTGCTTGTACCATAAGTCATGTGGGTTGGAGGTTACATTTTTGATAAAGAGGATGTTGGTTGATACATAAGAAGGAATTGTTAAGTGATGAAAAGAGACATAGATTCTCAAGGAAGAGGATGAAGAGGCTATGTGTGAAGAATGTGAATCCATTATGTTAAAAAACTTATTTTTAGGTTGAGGAATAGTTTATAAGAGATAAGAGTCAAAAGATCCCAATTACATATCTACACGGTGTTTATACCACTATAGAATTTTGTGTTTGTATAAGTAGGAACTATTAACCTGGTTAACCACTAGTTGAGAATCATAAAAAATGGTTATGTATCTGATACCCAAGAAGAAATCTATTTGAATTCTTAAGATCAAAGCCTCATATTTAGCCATATTGTTAGTGCATTCAAAATCTAGTTTAAATGACAAAGGCATAGGCTCACCATCTAGAGGAATAAGAATGACCCTTGCACCCCGACTATGTTAACATTTATACCCATTGAAGAACATTATCATTTGATAGGAAATGCCATCGATGGAGAGAATTACAATGGATTCATTAGGGAATTTGAGGTTTGAAGGCTGATTATCAGGTAAAGGGGCAACAACTAATTGGTCATTAGTTTTTTGCCCCTTGATAGATTTTTATTAAATGAATTCTAAGTCAAATTCAACAAGAAGAATGAGACATTGAGCTACACATTGGTTGTGATATGGCTTATAATGCATGTATTTTAGGGGATCACTATGGGTAACCACATAGGTTTTGTGATTTAGGAGATAATGGTGGAACTTGGAGGCTAAAAAGACCAATGTGAGGCAAGGTTTTTCAGTATGGGTATATCAAGTCCCATAATCAATAAGTGTGAAACTTATGTAGTAAACTGCATGTTCATGATGTTGGTCATCTCGATTTATAATCATAGCACCTAGAGAATGGTATGTTGTAGAGATGTATATATAGAAAGGCTAATTTTCCTTAGGTGGAATAAAAACTAGTGGGGAAAGGAGATATTTTTTGAGTGCATTAAAAGCTTCCTAAAAATATATATTCTAACTCAAAAAGACATATTTTTTTGAGGAGATGGTGAAAGGGTTGGTAATGATCTTATAACTAAGAGATGAAATGATGAATAGATTAAAGTTTTCCTTGCAAGCTGTGGAGTTACTTGATACTAGTAGGTGGAGGCATCTCTAATATCACTGTAACCTTAGTAGGGTTGACCTTGATACCATGGAGAGAAATGATAAACCTTAATATCTTACTATAAATAACACTAAAGACACATTTCTTTGGGTTTAGTCAAATATTATATTAGAAGAGATGAGTAAATATGGTTTTGAGAATCATCAAGTAATCTTGGAAAAGTTGAGACTAGCTAAGTAAGTCATCCACATAATCTTCCTTAATTTTGTGTAGGAGATCATGGAAGATCTAAGTCATAGCACATTGATAAGCAGTACCAATATTATTCAGACCAAAAGGCATGACCTAATAATAGAAATTTAACCATAGGGTAATAAATGTTGTTTTGTGTTGGTCCTCAAGAGCAACCAAGATTTGATTATATCCAAAAAATCCATCCATAAGTGTTAGAATTTCATGGCCATCCATTATATCAATAAGATGGTAGATACTTGGTAATGGGAAGTCATCTTTTGGACAAGCAAGGTTTAAGTCATGATAGTCAGTGCAAATGTATATTTGCTCGGTCACTTTTATGATAGGACTGATATTGGAAATCTATTGTGGGTAGTCAGTGAATTGGATAAAGTTAATAGAAAGGAGGCATTGGATCTCATTTTTGACAAGTACAACAATATGAGGATGCATTTTATGAAGCTTCTACTTTAGAGGTATAACATCTCTATTGATGAAAATGTTATGGGTGGTGATAGAGGGGTCAATGCCAAGAATGTAATTATAAGAGCAAGTGAATGCTTTGCTAGGGTTAGTAAGAAATGTGGCATAATCATCTTACTCATAGGAATCCAGAGATTAGCCAATCTTAAGGATGTGAGGATTATTGTGAGAGAGTAGATTGATGTCAATGGTTGATTCATTTCACATAGCCTGTGTTTTAGATGAGAGTGATTATTGGATATAGGAATCATCTATACCCATGTATGTGAGAATAGAATCATCATCATGATATTGGATAGTGTTAATAGTGGGAGATTCTTCATTAATTATTTTAGGATGAATGAGAGGAAGGGACCTTGTTTCCTTACCCTAGTGATAGGTGAGGTCCCAAATCGATGACATTTATTGAAAAAAAAAATTAGGAGGTATAGATACCTCTAATTTGGTAGGTGATGGTGGAGAAGAAGGTAGAGAAGGAGAGATTGGTTCTTAAATAATTGGTACATGGGATGTTTTAATGAGTTTAGTTGGTTCTTTATATCCCACCCCATGCCTCTTTTTGGCATTTTCAATGGTCTAGCTAGTGGGATATTTAATGCGTAGATGGACACCCTGCTCGTAGCGACCCAAACCAAATCCTTTTTAGGCAAACAAATAGAGATAGGTGTATTGAAAACTAGGGTTTCTCAAGAAAGAGAAGTCACAAGTAAATGGTTGTGGTGAAGAAGATGGATTACCAATAGTGGGAGCTTGATCAATTCGCCTATATGTGAAATTGGTATGAGGGTTATGGGGTCCATAAGGGATGACCATCCCAATACAAGGATCATAATTTGGGTGCATGTGAATCTTTCCATACTCTTGTGGATTATAGAACATGTCAAGCATCAAAAAATAAATATTCACTAAGTGATAAACATTGAAAGGTTTCCTCCATAAGATCCTTGTCAGGAATTTGTGTTGTTGATATCTATGTATTCAAGGGAGTGGAGCTTTTGGAAGCTTTAGAAGTATCATGAGGGTAATATGATGTCTTAAAGGTAATGAGAACATCATTGGGACTATAAGTCATGTTCCATGTTTTAAATGGAGGTGGGTCAGAAGGTATAACATGCACTTGCCCATCATGTTCAAACCTAACATAGTGGTACAAAGTTGAGGGTACACATGCCATAGCACATATCCAAGGTCATCCAAGTAGTATGTTATATTGTAACTCTCCTTATAAAACATAAAATAGCTTGGGAATAGTGTGGGTACCTACATGGATATGTAAGACAACAATGCCCAATGTAGTAGTTGTGGTATCATTAAAGGAACAAAGTACCATGTTGGTTTGAGACATGCAATTATTGGGAAGAGCTAGTTATTTGTAGGCATGGGTGTAAATAATATTAATACTAGCTCCTTCATTGATCATGACTCTTTTGACATGATTTTGATCAATAAATGTGATAATAAAGAGGGAAAAATCTTGATCTTTAGGGTGTTAAAGAGGAATTTATGAATTACTAAAGGAAATTAGGGAGATGGAATTAAGAGATCTAATAAAAGATACAAGAGTTTGGGGGTTACTAGGTTGTACCTCAATTTCTTGTAAGGCACTAATCAAAGCTTGACAGTGTTGGGATGAGTTTTAAATTAACTCATACATGGACATTTTCATAAGAGTTTGGTGAAGCTATTTCACCATTGAGTTTTGAATAACATCTGAAGATGTCAATTTTAGGACCCCTAAGATAGAAAACTTGGGATTCAAAGGAGTGTCTTTGGAAAAGGGATGAGAACAAGGAGCAGTGGGTTTTTCCTTACCTTTATCTTTTTAGTTTTGTGATCATGTGGCCACATTTACTATGTTAATTTCAAATATAGGTGGAGGTGTCAAAGGGGGTATAACCACATATTTGGGTTTGAATTTAGGTGGAATAGTAGGAGACATTATGGATTCCAAAGGTGGAATAACAATAAGGTTAAGGGGAGTATCATCAAAGAGAGTGTCAACATCAAAGTGTTTCCAAATGACTACTATGAGGGCTTTAAAACTCTTAGTGTCATGTGTAGGTGAACGATGATATAAACACTCTTGTGTATCATTAAATCAAGATGGATTCATTCCAAGAGGACTATAAGGCTTAATGGGTGGGAGAGTTATTATGTAAGATAGTAACAACTGACATAGGAAAAAGCTTTGAGATCCTACAAGTGGGCTCACACTTATTCTAATAAGAGTGGAGGCCTTCTTTTGTTTAGGAGTTGTAAGAGTAATTTTACATGGTGCCTTGTTTGGTGGTGGTAGAGTTATGTGTTGTGCTAACACTTTCTTGGTGTTAGGTATCTTGGTGTCAGATGTGAAAGGCCTACTAGGTGGTAAAGGCATAGTGGAGGTAACTTAACTATTTGTTTTTCTTAGGTAGACAATATTCCAACTAAAGTAGAGGGGTGTGGTCCCAAAATGGGTAGTAAAGTTGAGGGTTAAAGAGGGGAGGATCAGTGAGATATAGGAAGCTTAACATTTTTTTGTAGTTTAGGATATAAAACTCTAATGTGTGGCTAAGGAGTTTAATCTAATTTCACATGTAGATGAATTAAATTAGAGACAGGGCATACACCTAAGGGCCTAATCTATTTTAATGTGGTAGATGCATGTGAGGGTGAGGGTTTTAACAGAGATGGGTGAGCTTTTAGTGATTTTGGTGGAGAATCTTTGACTTTATCAAATACCTTTGGGTAAATAGTGATGAGAGGGTTGATGGTAATATTTGACACTCATTGTGTTAGATAAGGAGTTTTAAGCCAGTCCTAAAATGCTACATGATCTAGCTTCATAGAGCCAAGAAATTCTATATTTTTCACTAACTATGAGAAGGGTTTAGATAACATAGGCCTTATGGTTGCATCTTTAGAAGGTTGAGGTGTTTGAGAAAGAGGGAAATCATTGGTTTCTACCAATTCAGGCCAAAGACAAGAAAGAGCCACAATAGGGTCTTCTTCAGTAGAGATAAGAGAAGAGGCATGGTCTTCCATGGGTGGAGGAGAGGTAGGCAAGAAGGTTCTTCAAGGGGGTAAAGAATAGATATAATTTCTCCCTCAACATGTGGGTGAGGAGTAGGTAAAGTATGATCCTCCATAGGTAAAAGAAGGGGTAAGAGTGGTACAATTAGAGTGGATACAATAAGTCTCATGTCTAATGTGGGAGTAGATAATACTAACTCTTTTAGGTGTAAAGTTTGAGTAGATGTGGTACTACTCTATATTAGTGGAGGAGAGGTAGGTGAAGAAGGTTATTCAAGGGGGTATAACACAAGAATTATTCTCCCTTCAACATGTGATTATAGAATCCGTAAGGTGTGGTTTCAAGTGGTAAGAGGATAGGTAATACTCATATAAAGGGAAGTGGCAATACTAGTTACTCTGATGGCAAAAGAAGTGGTAAAGGAGGCTCTATAGACACTAAAATTGTGTCTAACCCTTGTCGTCCTCCCCTTAACACCCATTTTATTCTCCCATGCCTATTTAACCCCTCTCAACCATTTTACCATGAGCCTTGACCCTGGCAGCATGTAAGAATGAGCAGAAGGCTAAAATTAGCCTCTCTCCCCATTTTGCATCTGCCGACGTCAGTCACTACTCGACCGATGTCATCGATGTCAGTCACTTCTCAGCCAACGTCGGTGGTTCTGCTAGCATCGATTATCCTTAAACTGTGTTCTCGACCCAAACGTAGGATCCATTATCCATTATCCGTTATTCATTCTTTGGTTCTCAATTAGTTTCTCGATCGGTTATCAGACCTTCTTTCAAAACATTCTTTCATTGGACCTGTGGATCATCAGCCAACTTTTCATTCAATCAATCTGCAATCAAATCTCTTTCACTCTCTGTCTCAGGAACAAGTATTCTACTTTAGTCATCTTGCTGGAGGTCTATTACATTGAACTTATGCAAGACACCGACAACAACAATCATGTCTCCTACTCTATCTTCAATAGGTAACAGGTAAGCATTTGTTTTATGTTTTTATTTTATTTTTTGGTTATTGTTTTTAATTGATATCACCACCCAGATTTAGATTCAGACCATAGACCTAACTTGACTTCCTCTTGTATCACCTCTATCCACCCTTTCCAGAATATACAGTCTGTAACTCTACCCAGATCCCTACATAGACCCTCAAATAATCCCTTTGACTCCCAAACAGGCTTCCTAACCCTCAAACAAAACTTCAGACCATTTTACAGTCCTAAAACCTATCTAGACCCGACCAGACCCCATCCAAGAACTACTGCCCCAACCAATGCTGGTCATTACCCCTACCGATGTTGGCATATTAACCAACATCGGTGACATTCCTTGACCGACGCTGGCACAGAGACCAACACTGGTGACTATGCAAAAGCAGTTTGCTGCATATCAGGTATGCATTTTGCTTTTTGTCTTTGATTTCTTTCATTATATCTTTAATTATTTCTATTTCTGTCAAATATTCTATTTTTAATTAGTGGGTTGATATCCCTCAAGGAAGTCTTCATACTTCAGGGATCAAGCTTTTGCTTGACAGCCCACCATCTCCTCATGTAATGTTTTTCGTGTTTTAGTCTCTTTTTCTTTTAGGTGTCATCCTCCACAACCAAAGAGAAGTTCTTGCTATCATCTAATTTTGGTGTGCACGTCTACAATCCGGGTATGTACAAACCCTCGTGCATTTCCTTCTTAGTTTCTCAGTTCTCTCTTTGAATGTAGAAAGCGAATATAACATAGAAATATTCTGGCACACCTAGTGGGACCTTAGGGTCTTCATTGGGTTCCCTTTCTTTTTGTTCATATAGGTGCATTAGGTTTCTCCCTTTTCACCTCTTTCTTCTCTTCTAAATGACATCATAAGCGGGATTAAAAAGAACCTTTCTTTCTTTTCTTGCATTTCAAACTAGTCAAAAGTCATATTCTTCCCCCCTTTTTCAACTTGTCTTCATACAAACTTAACATTTAGACTTGGGCTGAAAATACATTGCATGTCATTTCTACTTGCTTGTATTTCTTAGTCCACACTTAGTAATTTAATAACCACATATTGAATTAATCGTAGTCCACTTTATGTTACACAACCAAACCACTTGCACTAAATCAAACATCAAACTTACCTGAGACAAGGCCCAACTGGGATTTCATCCCCCAACAGATACCTTACCCATCCTGGCGATCCTACCTGGATTTCATCACCAAGGGGAAAGCCCACTCTATTCTCTAGTAGAGTCTAATCTCTAGGGGAAGTATATTTTGGCTAAGCGGGCCTAGTTATCACTAGACTCGTGAAGTGAGGGGAGCTTGCTCCTTAGCACCAGGCCATGTACGGAACCTAACCTAGACTTTTGAGTGCCTAAACAAACCTGAAACCAGCTCTAGACTACTTCTTCTAGGACCCGTCTCAAAAGCCAATCTTCCTCACACATTCTAAGGCATAAGCTGCCAAGATCCTAATAATTTATTCCTAGGGATTTAACGTTTAGGGTCTACTTGTGTTCTTCATATTTTCTATTCTTATCTACTTATTTGAGCTTGTGAGGATATTCTTTCTTGCCTTGAATGGTTCTGACTCGCAGTCAAACCAAGGCTCTTGTCAACCACGCGAGGCATCAACCGCTTCCGTCTTCCCCATCCATAACCAGTCCTATAATGGAGTTCCACTCAGAGACTGAAAGAACTCCTACTAGACCGACCCCAACCCAGTCTCCCATTATCCCTAAAGGGGACCAAGATTTCAAAAGATTCTTGGACCTCAATGGCAGAGCCCTTCAACATTATCTCACGTGAAGCCAAATGCGAGACTCCTTAGGCAACCCAATCTATTGGATTCTTACTTCCTTAGTCGAGACCGTGATCACATCAACAACATCTACAATTTAACCTATAGACAATCAAGCCAACACCTCGACTAATAACCCAACCGTGTCCTACCTTCAAAATTTAGCCTCTCCTTCTAGACCTACCTCCATGGGGGTTCTAGCACCCCCTCAACCTCAAACTACTCAACCAAATCCTACACCTTTCCAAAACCTAGTGGTCTCTATCCCCCCTACTCTTGCACCTATCAACACAAGAGTAACTGTCTACCCTTCAGCAAGTGTGGCCACTCCTCAACCATCTTTGATGGCCCCTATCCAACTTGTGCATACTAACCCCATAACACAAGTTCCCTTGGCTTTAATTTTTGCCCCGATGACTAGCTACCCATATGTTGCGCCTACACAAGCACAACCAACCATGTCACATGCCCCTCTCGATATCTTTCAAGCACCTTATAATCTAGGGGGCACTCCATCTGCTAATCTATCAGTAGATATCATCAAAATGCTGATGGACAAAATGTCCAATCTTGAAACCTCTATTTCTGGTTCACGCAATGCCCTCTCATATAAGCAAATTTGCAATGAGCCCATTCATCCTTCCATCCCGATCCGACCATACACCAACCAGTGAGAACTTCCTAAATTCTCTCATTTCTAGAGCAAGGAAGACCCACAACAACACTTACGGGCATTTAGACATGCCTGTTATCTCATTGCCCATGATGATGCATTGCTTTTATGCACATTTCCTATGTCCCTCTCTGGCACTACTCTTGATTGGTACAGCTCTCTTGCCAGCTATTCTCTCTTCACATTCACTCAGCTGGCCCAACTCTTCCTCAACCATTTCTCTATCAACATCACCAAAAAGGTCTCAATCATAGACCTCTATTCTATTCGGCAGTTCGAGGATGAATCCATAGCCGATTTCATTGCTCACTGGAGAAGCCTTATCAATCAGCTCTCATTTTCCTTACCCCAACCTAAACTTATTGAACTTTTCTCCCAAGCCTGCACCAAACATATTTCTTCCACCTTATGGGTTCAAACCTTCCACACCTTCGATGAAGCCTTCACGATGGCTTGCAAACTTGAATTACATGCCATCGAGGAGAATAAAGTCAAGTTGTGGAGCAAGAATCCCAACTCCAAGACCAATGACTCCTCTTCTTCTAAACCTTCTTCATTTAACCCTAGGTCTAAGGCATCAACAAACACTGTGGTTGTTAGACCTTCATCCTCTTCACCTTCAACCAACTAGCCTAAGCCATCCACATCCCAAAGCATCACCTGCCAATTCCAACAGAGATACGTACAATGATAGTATACTCCACTCAGAGAATCATACGCGTCTGTGCTAGAAAAAATTATCAAATAGGGGGTTCTCAATCTCCCCCAAATCTGACCACCTCCACAATTTGATCCCTCACGTGCCATCCCTGTGTGGTATAGGGAAAATGACTTCTATAACTACCACCGTGTTAAAGGCCATGACATGGGAAACTATAAGACCCTTAAAAACATCATCTAAGACATGCTGGAAAAGGGTGACCTTGTCCTTAATAATCCCAATGTGCCATCCAATCAAGGCATCAACATCTTCAAACAACCATTCCCCAATCATCCTCTAACCCAAAACAATGTCCAGACCATGACTGACAACATTCACGAACATAATGTATGAACAGTCAATATGGTCTTGCCCTTCATCCCCGACCAGACTCTTTCACAAACTCAAGAAGTTAGTCCACCCCTTAGTCCATCACATGTGGACGAATCTCCCTCTCCGATTAGTTCTCCATCAACTTCTCTTATATTGGAGGACGCCTCAACCATACTAGCTCCACCGATCTCACCATCCTCTTTCTTTCTACCTATGGGGGACCTGACCCTTCCTACTCCTCAACCACAAATGGAGGGCACAATCATTCCTACCCTTTACCCTCTTGAGGAGCCTCATTCTCTGGTTTCTTATCCACCTAGGGAAGAACTTGTCTCTCCTCTGTCTCCAACCAAAGATGAACTTGTCACGACTTCATCATGCCTTGGGTCTGAGACCACTACACCAGTCTCATCTTCAACCTCACAACTATCCACATCCTCTCAAGGACCCAAACCTCATCCAACATCTTCTCAGCCATTTTCTTGATTAGTGGAGAAACTCAAACTTCTCCCTTCAAGGAAAGTGGAGTATCAAGTATTGTGGGAGCATCTCACAGCTCTTCAACATGCCCGTGCCCTCTCATCTCATGCTGCTAATCCTCCCCTGGCAGAATCTCCCAAGACTTTCAATAAAAACTAGACTTCCACTTCTAGACCGTCTACACCTCAACCAACCACATCAGGACTGAAACCCTCATCTATCCTGTCTAAACCAATCAAGTCACTCGGTGTTTGCCCTATCTCTAACCTCACTCATCTGCAAGTGAAGGTGGACTTAGACCAGACCTCGACTGATTGTAGTCTTCAAATCAAGTCAAATAAGATTGCTAAACCACAGAGGCAAACTCCTCCTCCCCCATCACCATTGCCCTCCATTTTGGGCCCTCATCCTTCGACCTCGACCAAAGTCTTCCCTACTCCTACCTCTAATCAAAACCAGTTGCCTCCTCTGCTTCCTTTACCTACTGCTAGTCTACCCTCTCCCAAAAGGGTGGTACCTCTCACAAAGAAAGTACCATCTCTACCTGTCACCACACGATCAACCCAAAAGGTGGTATGGAAGCCTCCTCTAGCTCTGCCCAAGCAAAAGTCACCAGCATCACACACATCAATGAGCATGGACCCTTTAGTGGGCTCATACTCTTTGATATTGCAATGACTTTTGCAGACTTCCAGCATAACCCTTTTACCCATCAGGCCCTTCCAACCTCTCAGGTCTAAGCCCTCTTGGTTCGATGATACGAAGATTTGCCTATATCATCGTATGCCAGGACATGATATCGAGACTTGCTATGCCCTCAAGGCCATCATTCACTACTACATGGAGAAGGACATTCTTCTTCTTGAGGACACTATCAATCGACCCCCAACACCTTCTCATATTCCTCCAACCTCTTTGACCACATCAACATCTCATCAACAGGCCATGACCCCTTCATCTCCTTCACCCCTATCTTCAAAATCAATGCCATTCATATAACCACTAGGTCACAAAAGGACAAGGTGAAAGAAAAAGTTGCCATTCCTTAGACCTATCCTTTTGTCTAACCACCTTAACTACCCAAGCTTAAGATTTCTATCCTTGGTGCACCTCAACCCTCTTCTTCTTCCTCTTCAGGGGCGATTCATGACTCTATGTTAAAACAGCTTCACCAGACACCCATAAAGATGTCCCTTTATGACCTCATCCAAACCTCAGCCCAGCATTGTCAAGCCCTCATCTGAGCCTTACAGGTAGCAGAGGTCCAACCTAAAGACCCCCAACCACTCGCTGCCCTGGTCCACTCTTTATCCCCTATCGCCTTCATCACTTTCAGTGACTCTGAGATTCCTACATCTAACATCAAAGATCAGGATGCCACCCTCTTCATCACTGTCTATGTTGATCAGACATGTATTAAGTGCATTATGATTGACGGAGGTGCCAGCATCAATATTATCTCCACCCACACCTTTGATCAATTGGCCCTCCCCAAGAATTGTGTATCCAAAATTGACACAATCTTGTGATCCTTCAATGACACCACTGCCACAACCATTGGCACAGTCATCCTTCACATTCACATTGGTCCATGCATAGTCCTAGAGCTCTTCTATATCATCAAAGGAGAGTTTCAATATAACATCTTGCTAGGCTGACCCTAAATTGATGCCATGGTTTCTGTTCCCTCTACCCTGCACCGTTGTGTGAAATTTGAGCACGACGGGCAAGTCCACACTATTCCCACTGACCCATCACCTTTCAAAACTTGTAACACAACCTATTGGCCAAATGACATCCTCATTCCTATCAAGTCATCAACCTCAGCACCACCTCCATTTGTAGAAGCTTTAACCAATTCACAACTGGTGGTTGACCTCACCCCTCCTCTTCAAGCGGTAATCAAAGACCCCATGGAAGACATCTTCCAACGACTTTCACTTGGGGAATATTGCTTGCTAGCCTTAGACATGTTCCAAACTCTGAAAGAGTATGGATGCCTTCACCACAACCCTAGTTATGATCATCAGATTGAGATGGTCGTGCCTTATGGTCCTCCTCACCTCTGAACCAATCTTGTCTATGGGGGGCTCAATCAAGATCTTACTGATGGCAATCCTCTTTCTTCACCATAACAATTCACATCAAATTTCTGATTTCTTGACAACCCTTCCTTTGCACACACCTACCTTTATAGGTGTGCATGGAAGGGTTTTGGCTTCGGACGCTATGAGCAAGGCTCCCATCAGCCCATCAAACTGCTCAATGATGACAATGCCAAGAAATGGTATGGCTTGGGATACCACGACCCCACTCAGGCCCCTACAGACCTTTGCCCTAAACCCACCATTAATCAACCTCTTCATAACTCACCCATTCTTCCCTCTTCACCTACAAAGTCGATGGTTTCCATCCCTCCTAGTTTTTTTTGCATAAACACCATCCGCCTGGAACCCCTGACCTATCAGCTAAATGGGGTGTCTAGGTCTCTCCCTCTCATTTATCCCAGCATGATAGAAGATGAGTTGATGACTGTTCACATTATCCATTATGTTGATGATGATGCCATTCTTTCCTACATGGTCACCAATGACTCTTTCATCCAGTGCTCCCTCCCTTCTGAGACCCAGGTTATGTTAAATGAATCAACCATTGACATCAACCTCTCTTCTTCTGATGTTCCTCACGTCTTAAAGATTGGCCAATCTCTAGATGCCCAGGAGTAGCTAGACTACACCCAGTTCCTCTCAAACCATAGCAAGGCCTTTTCCTGGACCTACCCTGACATGCTTGGCATCGACCCCACCATCGCTACCCATAACATAGTCACCAAACTAGAGGGTAAGCCTATTAGGCAAAAGCTTCAAAAGGTGCATCCTCACATGGTGTTCCTTGTCAAAGATGAGCTTCATCACCTCCTTTCTGTCTCTTTCATCCAACCCATTAATTACTTGTAGTGGGTCTCTAGCATCATCCCTATCACCAAAGTGACTGGGGGGATTTGGATCTGCACAGACTATCATGACCTTAACCTAGCCTGTCCCAAAGATGACTTTCCTCTTCCCAACATTGACTAGCTTGTTGATCTTACAACCAACCATGAGATGCTATCTCTCATGGATGAGTTTGTAGGATACAATCAAATCTTGATTGCATCGAAAGATCAGCACAAGATTACCTTTATCTCCCCATGGGGGACTTTCTGCTATCAGGTCATGCCTTTCGGCTTGAAGAACATAGGTGCCACATATCAATGTGCCATGACTTACATTCTCCATGATCTCCTCCACAAAATCATGGAGGACTATGTGGATGACCTGCTCGGCAAGTCTAAGCTTCATCATGACCATTTGACCATTCTCAAAATCATCTTCTCTTGCCTTCTTCAATATAATGTCTACCTTAACCCCAAGAAATGTGTCTTTGGGGTCCTCTCCAGCAAGCTCTTAGGCTTTATTATTTCTTTTCGTGGCATCGAGATAGATCCCGCCAAGATCCACACTATCCTTGAGATGTCACCTCTAACCAATCTCACACAGCTTCGTAGTCTACAAGGGAAGCTCCAGTCCATTCACCATTTCATCTCACAGCTCTCTGACTGCTGCCAACCTTTTCATCATCTCCTTAAGAAGGATATCTCCTTTAAATGGGATAAGAACTGTCAAGAGGCTTTTGAAGCCCTTAAACACTATTTGGTCTCTCCACCAGTCCTCATTCCACCTAAAGACAATCAACCCTTCTACCTTTACATCTCTATCACCAAACATTCGTTAGGTGCCATGATCACGCACCGAGACGAGCATCACCGTGAGCAAGCGGTTTACTATATCAGCCGAACACTAGTCGACTATGAAACTCGGTATACTCATATCAAAAAAACTCTATTTGGCATTAGTCTTTGTTGCTACCAAACTTTTCCACTATCTTCTTAACCGCAAAACTTTTATCATCACTCACACCGACCCTCTTAAGCTTATGCACTCCAAGCCATATCAACATCAACATATGGCTCAGTGGGTCATGCTGCTTGCTGAGTTCGATCTCGAGTTCATCCAGCAAAAATCCATCAAGGGGCAAACTATCATTGATTAGTTGGCAGATGCCCCTCTTCCCAACAATCAACCTTCATAGTGTCAGTTCTCTGATGAGTCTATCACTGTGCTTTCCATCGATGACACTATCTATCAAATGACCATGTTCTTCAATAGCTCTAAATGTCAACTTGGTGGGGGTGTGGGAGTTATTCTCATCCCACTCGACGGTGAGCCCATGCCTCTATCTTTCAAGCTCAACTTTAATTGTACCAATAATATGGCTGAATATGAGGCCTTAATTTTGGGACTTCAGACTGCCCTTTTTCTCAGCATTAAGTCCATCAACATCTTCAGTGACTCGCAACTTGTCATCAGTTAGGTCAACAGTTCATACCTCTATAAAAATGAAATTTTGCAAAGGTACAAAAATCATGCTGGCATTCTTCTAGCCTCTTTTGACCATTACCTCTTGCAGACTGTTCCTCGATACATGAATAAGTTTGCTAACACCATGGCTTCTCTTGCCTTGCGTATTCCATCTTCATCATTGTCATCTAGAATTTTCATCACAGTGCATCGTCTGCCATTGCCTTCATACCTTTCTTTTAACAATGTCAACACCATAGACTCTAATCCACCAGATGTTTGGTATAAACAACTTGTGGACTACTTATCTCATTCTATCATCCCTCCCAATCTCTCTAGCAATGCATGATGGGCTTTTATCAAATGCACAACTCACTATACCATTCTAGGGGGTCTTCTCTATAAGCGAGGCTTCGACGGCCTCCTTCTTGTTGTCTAACCTCCACTAAAGCCTCTCATTCCATTAAACAAGTCCATGATGGGATTTGTGGCAGACACTTTAGTGGGAACTCGGTTGCCAAGCGCATCCTTCATCTGGGCTATTATTGGCCCACCCTTCATCAAGACTGTAGCAACTATGTTCAGCATTGCATCAAGTATCAGCAACACTCTAACTTGCTTCATCTTCCTAGTCATGCCTTACAAGTCACTCAGGATTTCTAGCCTTTTTCTTAATAGGGCTTAGATCTCATCAGTGAGATTAACCCTCATTCATCTCTTCATCATCAATCCATCATCACTGCCACCGAGTATTTCACCAAATGGGTGGAAGCCATTCCTCTCATCTCCATAAAAGCTGACAAGATTGTCAACTTCATTAGCACCCACATCATCTGTCATTTTGGTGTCCCTCACAAAATCATCACTGATAATGGCAAGTCCTTTAAAAACAAGACTATTGAAAAACCCTGTGACTCATTTGCAATAAAGCTCAGTTTCTCTTCGCCTTACTACCCACAAGCAAATGGGTAGGCTGAGGCTTCCAACAAAATCTTGACTAAAATTCTCATGAAGGTGGTCAATGACACTGGAAGGGATTGGCATATTCACATTCCCTTCGCTTTGTGGGCCTACCGTACTAGCATCCAAACCTCCATGGGTGCTACCCCTTTCTCTCTCGTGTACGAAACAGAGGCTGTCTTACCTCTCAAAGTATAAATCCCATCTCTCTGCATGTCTCTACATGACATTCTTTCTAATGATGACTTTCATCAAGATCACTTAGCTCAACTTGAGTTACTTGACGAGTGCCGTCTTGCTGCCCTTAACCGTCTCCATGTCTATCAACATCGCATCAAGTGAGCCTATGACAAAAATTTGTGAGAATGAGATTTTGACATTAGAGATCTCTTCCTCAAAGAGAATCAGCACGTGACCAATATGGAGTGAAGTAAATGAGGCAATTTCACCCCTAATTGGCTCAGACCTTTCATTATCACACACAAGTATGGATCAGGGACGTATCGTTTGTCTTCTCTCGATGGACGGCCAGAACTTGAGCTTCTTAATGTGTTGCATATGTGACAATTCTACTATTAGTCAAATACTCAACCACTTGACATTTACCTTGAGCTCGTCCCTTGAGCAATCCCCATCCTCTTAGTCCTCATTCCTTTCAACCCTACTCCCCCTAACAAATCCTACATAACCCTTTTATAGAATATAGATGCTTTATCCTAATAAAAGGGACCCCTTGACCTTTTATAGTCTTGTCCATGACTCTTATTTTTTTCAAAACAAATCAAGATGTCAAAATATCCAAGGTCACCAACTCAACTCAAAAGGCAGACTGCTCCCTCGAAGGATAGTTGTACTATCATTTGTGTAGCTAATAAACTTCTCCCTCGAAGGATAGCTATTCAAAGCCCTTATATATAAAGCAAAAATATAGACCACTCCCTCAAAGGATGGCTATGACTAACTCTCACTACACACAACATCTTTCTTAAAAGCTTCCTGCATTGATCAGCTTTACAAATGACCACCAAACAAATGACATCTCTATGCAGACTTCTCGCATTGATCAGTCTGCACCAAAAAAAAATCATCGTGAACTTGGCTTGTAGTTGTCTCAGGGTCTCATGGACTTGGCTTGTAGTTGTCTCAGGGTCTCCTATAAAAAGGGGCAAAGTTATCTCTACACTAAAAATGGGTTACCCTATCCTCCTCCTATCACCTGCTCAAGGGACTTTAAGCTCACTTTAATGTCAAAGTGATTCGATTACCTCTCTGACACAACCTATGGTCAACGACGTCATGCATCAATGGCGCTCTTGTTTCTAATAACCCCTATCTATGCTGTCCTTCTGGTCCTTGTCAATGAAAGAGCAATTTGCTTTTCAATTTTTCTCTACACTTTGGTCACATCCACTCATTTGACATTTATCCAACCAAACCAACCTCACCATTTTTAGACCACCAACATCATCATATTCCATTTCATATAGTTTCTATGGACACCAATACACATGGAAACTATCGACCAAACATAATTTATGTTAAGCATAAACCAATACTTACTGAAGCATAAATGGACCCAATTCATTTTTAGCATACATCCATCATGCCTATGGAAAATTGCTAGGAATGAAAGACCCCTCGACCAATGTTATAGAATACACCATCACACAATATGGAAAAGGCTATAACATCTTATTTCTCCTCATCATTTCGACACATGACCACACCCATCATCAACCATTTTGCCTCTTCATTCGAACTACATTGGTCTGAGGCCCTATGATCAGGGCTATGTAGGCAGCACTCAAATGACACAACGTCTTCTGGGGTTAGCTTGGCCATCCTATTTATTCATCTCTCAGATGGACAAACCCCTTTTTTTCTTCATCACTCAACCTTGACCTTGACCAAGACCAGTCTATCAACCACTTTGACCACCTATCTACCACTTGAACCCTTCGTTTGAACTACATTGGTTTAAGGCCCCTTCTAATCTGGGCTATGTAGGCAGCACTTAGATGACACGACGTCTTCTAGGGTTAGCTCAACCACCCTCATTTATTTTTCTCTCTGATGGACAAACCTTCTTTTTTTCTTTTGACCATGACTTGCCCTCGACCAAGACCAATCCATTACCTTTGACCCTTCCTCCCTTTTAGGGAAAACTACATTGGCCTGAGGCCCTTCACACAAGGGCTATGTAGGTAGCACTCAATGTTCTGAGGTCAACTCAGCCACATTCTTTCATCCACCCATCTATTCGACCAATTATCTATCTCAGTCTCATCCTGACCAATGACCATTGGAGATCATGCCTATCTCCTCTGACCTTGACCACTTCCAAGATGACTTTGCCTTGGTTATTTTTGCATGTATGCTACGTCACGAATGGTTAGCAAAATTATGTGCAGACTATTTATGACCCTCATATGTATAAGATCGCAAGATGGTTGATCCCTACTACTTATGACTTTTTCATGTTTCTAGGAGCACTTCTTGAGCCTAGGATACCTGAAACATGACGACCCATTGGAGCTTCAACTTAGATTGAATAACTCGATCAGCTACAACTCATGCTAGGGCCTGGTTACTTCAATTTTGACACTCTTTGACCCTCGACCTATGAAAATTTGACCTGACCATCTTGTGAAGTGGTATGTATGCAATCACAACTATTGCAGCATTCACCCTCACCCTTTTTCATCTACTCTTTGTCAAATCAGCACTTGATTCCCAGTTCCCTTCCCTCAAATCCTACTTTGAGGGGGGATACCTCATCTCATCTAGTGCAATCCTCTTCTTGTTTTTATCTTGTAATTCACTTGAACAACCAACAAGACAGAATCAACCTTATCCCACACCTGGGGCAACCAACTCCTATTTTTGTCTTGCAGTTCATCCAGAATAACCAACAAGACAAAAAGGGGCAAATGTAGACACTGAAATTATGTCTAACCCTTGTTGTCCTCCCTTTAACCCCCATTTTATTCTCCCATGCCTATTTAACCCCTCTCAACCATTTTCCCATGAGCCTTGACCCTAGCAGCATGTAAGAATGAGCAAAAGGCTAAAATTAGCCTCTATCCCCATTATACATCTACCGACGTTGGTCACTACTTGATCGACATCACCGATGTCAGTCACTTTTTGGCTGACATTAGTGGTTCTACTAGCGTCAGTTATCCTTAAACTATGTTCTTGACCCGAATGCAGGATCCATTGTCCATTATTCGTTATTTGGTTCTCAATCAGTTTCTCAATCGGTTATCGGACCTTCTTTCAAAACATTCTTTCATTGGACCTACGGATCATCAGCCAACTTTTCATTCAATCAATCTGCAATCAAATCTCTTTCACTCTCTATCTTAGGTACAAGTATTCTACTTCAGTCATCTCGCTGGAGGTCTGCTACATCAAACTTCTGCAACACACTAACCACAGTAATCATGTCTCCTACTCTATCTTTAGCAAGTAACAGGTAAGTGTTTGTTTTGTGTCTTTATTTTGTTTTTTGGTTATTGTTTTTAATTGATATCACCACCCAAATTTAGATTTAGACCACAGACCTGACTTGACTTCCTACCATATCACCTCTATCCACCCTTTCCAAAATATACAGTCTGTAACTCTACCCAGATCCCTACACAGACCCTCAAATAATCCCTTTGACTCCCAAACAGGCTCGCTAACCCTTAGATAAAACTTTAGACCATTATGCAGTCCTAAAACCTATCTAGACCCACCTAGACCCCATCTAAGAATTACTACCCTGACCGATGCTAGTCATTACCCCTACTGACGTCAGCATATTAACTAATGTCGACGACATTCCTTGACTGATGCCAGCATAGAGATTGACACTGACGACTGTGCAAAAGTAGTTTGCTACATATCAAGTACACATTTTGATTTTTATCTTTTATTTCTTTCATTTTGTCTTTAATTATTTCTATTTTTGTGAAATATTTTATTTTTAATCAGTGGGTTGATATCCCTCAAGGAAGTCTTCGTACTTCAGGGATCAAGCATTTGCTTGACAACCCACTATCTCCTCATCTAACATTTTTCATGTTTTAGTCTCTTTTTCTTTTAGGTGTCATCCTCCACAACCAAAGAGGAGTTCTTGCTATCGTCTAATTTTGGTGCACACATCTACAATCTGAGTACGGACAATCCCTCATCTATTTTCTTCTTAGTTTCTCATTTCTCTCTTTGAATGTAGAAAGCGAATATAGCATAGAAACAGGCTCTTCCTCACACAATAGTGGAATGGGTGAAATAGGATCTTATACTTGAGGAGGAAAAATAGTCAAGAGAAATGCCATTGACTATGGGGGAGGATTTGATAAAATGGGTGCCTCCTATTAAGGGGGAGATTAAACCAGAGGTAAAGGAAAAAAACATATTAACTATATGAATATTATGATCACCTGAATTAGTTATGGTCTAAACAATATTTTGATTAGGTGAATGGATAGGAAAAGGGTGTTTAAACACATCCATAATTTGATTAGGTGGTGCATTAGGATTATCTAAGATGAGATCACCTCTATCAAACATGTCTTGAACAATGTTCTTAAATGTCTTATAGTTATTAGAATTATGGCCTTTAACTCGATGGTAGTTGCAAAACTTATCTTCCTTGTACCAAGTTGGGATAGGATGGGAGGGGTAAAACTATATAGGAGGTTTTATTTTATGAAGGGTCATGAAACCTTGTTGCAATATTTTTTCTAAAATAGATGTATATGACTCCCCAATGGGAGTGTATTGTCTTTGTTCATATAGTTGTTGGAATTGTTTGGTTAGATTTTGGAAAGTTAAGGAATTTAATTAGTTTATGGTTGTAGAAGAAGCTAACTTAATGACAACTGTATTGGTAGATCCTTTAGATTTTTTATTAGAAGGATAATTTTTAGAAGAGGGGTCATTCGATTTGGAATTGGTATTATTACTATGTAACTTGACTTTGCCTTCATTGATAACCTAAATCTTGAGTTTTTGTGATATTTTAAAAGCCTCATCAAATGTGCAAAAGGTTTATACCCATAGTGTGGATGAGATGTGCTTAGAACATGACCTTGAAAAGAGCTCAATAAGCTTAGGCTGGGGTAAGGATAAGGAGAGTTGATTGATCAATCTTCTCTAGTGAGCAACAAAATTTGTGTTAGGTTCATCATCAAATTGTCTGATAGAATAAAGGCCTATTATAGAAACCTTTGTAGAAATGTTAGTAGAGAAATGGTTAAAGAATATATATGTGAGTTGGGTAAATGATTAAAGGGAATGTTGAGTTATAGATCTATACCAATCTAAGGCAACACCTGAAAGAGGCATAAGGAAAGTAAAAAGTAGTAACGTATCATTCTGCCCTATTAAATAAAAAGCATAGGCATAGTAATGCTATTATGGGTCCTATTTACTATGAAAATAAGGAAATTTAGGGAGTTTCCATTGGCTTGGATAAGGGAGAATAGGCATAGGACATATGGGTTCATTGCATATCTGATCATAAGATAACACATTCTTTGAACCAAAAATGGATGTCTCTATAGTAGACATCTTGTCCATCATCATCTTAATGAGGTCTAGAGGGGGATTAGTCTGGGAGATACCTCATAAGTTATAGGGAACCTGATGGGAAGTAGAGGGGTTATATGACATAGCTTGTTGAGGTTATGTTGGGGAAATATAAGGATAATGAGTCATAGGTTGGGGGATGAAAAAAAGGGTCTTGTCCCATTAGGTTAGCAACTATGCTTTGGTTAGTTTTTGTTATTGTAGGTTGGGTTATTGGCATGGTTATAATGGAAGAAGGGTAAGTCATAACTTAGGTAATTATAGGTGTAAGAGTAGATGGAATAGGTACCATCAAGTTCTGGAATGGGGTAAGACTTGACTGAACTATTTATGGTTGTGAAAATAGGGAAGTCATGCCAAGGTTTAGGTGGGATTAGGTAGTTGGTGATGTTACAACATGGACATTATTTATGGTTGGGTTACTTATCTAAGTGGTGGTTTGAGTAACCATGGGGAAAATAGTGGAGGTAGATGAGTCTAAAGTTGTTTCCATTAGAGAGTTGGTATACCATAGTTTGGGTCACCTGAAGAATTCTGGGTTCAGCTCATAGCAAGGTAATGCTAAAGGGATGCCACATTTTGATCAAGAAATTTAGAAAAATACTGATCTCCTTCAGGCATAATGGGAATTTGGTTGGGGCTAGTAGTATGATTTATATCTAAAGTATGTTATGTATCTGAAGTATGCTCCATGACAGACTCAAAAATAAGAGTGGAAGGTGGAAGTGGTTACCAGATTGCATAATCAACAAGAATTTTGGCTTGAACTTGCATCAATACCATGCAAGATAAAGTATAAATAGTCTTACTACCCTATATTAGTGACATAATAAGGAAAAACTAGGTTTGAGCATATGTAAGTGGGTTATTTTAACTTGATATTGTGAGAAATAAAAATTACATAGTCACCGACATTGATCAATTAACTAATGTCGATAGCAAAAGTTTGTCGATGTCAGTAGATTAATTGATGTCAGTAGATAGAATCTACCATGTCGGTATAGTTAACCAATGTCAGTCACTATGATATTCAGAGAGATGAAAAGTCTAATGTTTTAGTAACCTAGAAGTTGGAACTAGGTAAAATAATGGATGCAAGAGGTCTGTGTAAGAAGGAAGTACACTTTAAAAACTTGATATAAAAAGTTATACAAACTAATTATTAGGAATAGTGTTGATTTTTTGAATCAATAGGAAAGTATACTTAGCAACTCCAAAATATAGAAGGTAATAGAAAAGGAAAAAAATAACATATAGATAGTAATTATTAAGTCCTAGAGATTAATTTGTCTCGTGTTGGCTTATGCCTTAATTAGATAATGAGAAGAAAGTCTAGTTGTCAAAGGTACTAGAAAGAAATCTAGAGCTAGTTTCATATTATTTTTAGTGATCAAGAGGAAATATATGTTAAAATAGGTATGTGGCCTATTATAAGAGCTTACTTCATACATTTCATGGACCTAAAGCCAAGCCGGGCTACTTATCCAAAATATACCTTTTGTTTAGAGTTTATAATTTTCCATAGAATAGAGTGGGTTCTCTCCTTGGTGGTGAAATCCAAGTAGGATAGCCGAGTAGGGTAAGGTGATCAATTAGGTGATGAAATCCTAATGGGCCTTTTCTCAAGTGAGTTTAGATGTTTGTTTATGTGAGTGTGAATTGGTTGTGTAACATAGGTGCACTACAATTTATTAATAATTCTTGTAATTAACTAGGTGAGCTAATATGCAATAAGCAATTAATGAAATGTAGTAAGTTTTAAAGCCAAGTCTGAAATGTTTAGATTTGAATGAAAACAAAGATGAAATAGGAGAAGAGAATGAAATTCACTATCCTAATATACATAAAAGAAGAAGTAAAAAAGAGTTTCTTTCAAATTTTAAGAAAAAATGATGAATTACTTTTAAAGCCAAAGAGAAAAGAAGAAAATTTTAGTTTATTGACTTTAAATATAAAATAAAATGTTGAATTTTTTGTTTTAAGAGAGAAGAGAAGAGGAAAGTGTAAAAAATGAAGTTTTCACTATAATGAACCTATATGAATGCTTAAAATAAGCAATAAACCCAAGGAAAACTCTAGGGTCCCACTAGTTATGCTAGAAACGTTTCATGAAAATTTTTCTATTTCAAGTCAAAAGAAAAATAAAAAAGAATGATAGGGATGAGTGATTAGAATGAACCTAGGTTGGTTTACTTTCCATATACAAACATTTTGATCACTCATCTTTGGTGGGGGAGGACTACCTATAAGTAAGAAAATACTACCACAAAATTTTTGTTAGTAGATAAATGAGTGGGTTGTCAAGCTATGTGCTCTTAGAGATGAGAGTCCACTTTCGAGAGACAAAAGAGTAATAAATAACTAAAATAGAGGTAAAGAGAGAGTGAAAGAGAGATAATGTTATCATTATTCATAATTTGAGTGTAGTAGAAAGTGACAGAGTGTAGGTGGTACATTTGTTTTATATTTTAGAAGGTGTTTGGGTAGGATTTGGAAAGGTTAGGAAAATCCATAGTCATTGACATTCGTAAGGAAGTGATCAATATCAGTTATGTTATTAAGGTCGGTGGGTGAAGGTAACTGATGTTGGTTAGACTTCTGAGGTTGATAGGGGCAATAATTTCTTGGGAGCTTACAAAAGGCTTTTTTGGGTTTAGGAAATGGTCTTGGTTAGATCTGAAAGGTTGGGGAGTATTGTGTGTGTGTGTGTGTGTGTGTGTGTGTGTGTGTGTGTGTGAGAGAGAGAGAGAGAGAGAGAGAGAGAGAGAGAGAGAGAGAGAGAGAGAGAGAGAGAGAGAGAGAGAGAGAGAGTATGGTTTAGATGAATCTAGTTAGAGATTTGGTGTGTTGGGTTGAGGAGAAACAAGTAGATAAGATTTATAACTCCCTCATGGGGGTTTAGTTAGGAATGTCTAAAGCAGTGAATGGTAGATATAAACTGATAATAAAATAATATCAAAAGACCTATAGAATAAGTGATATACTTAGTTATACTAGTGATTAAATGATAAATATCATATGGAAGGCTCTTATTAGGTAGTCCAAACCAATGCCCTAAATAGAGAAAATAATCAGGGGTTACTAGTCCTAAAGATCTTGGTTCCTAATCTAGATTAACTTACATAAGATAATAATAAGCTAGGATGTCAAAAGTTGAATTCCAAGAGCTTGAATGTAAGAATGAAATTTCTTCATTTCTACTGTCCTGAACATTAGGTTAGAGTTTGGCTTATATAATCAATGTGGGTGATCCCATCGACATCAGCCATGGGTTAACCAACATCATTGGCCTTAGAATAGGTAAAACTTACTATTTTGGCCTATTTTCTATTGCTCCTTATGCCAAGTGTGGCACCCATTTATAAAGTGTTAAAAATAGGAGATTAAAATGGATGTAGTTGGTTAGGAATTCAGTTTTGAAGTGAGAATAAGTCTTGGGTAGTTAGGATGAGGGGACTAGGTCTTGAGGTGAATCATCAGGTGAGAATTAGTCTTGGGGTGAGGTGGCCAGGTAAGGTGGCAAGAAGGGGTTTTTAATTAACTTAATTAATTATTTTAAATTAATTAAATGTGTGAGGGGTAAAAGCATGGGTTAGGGAGCCTAATTATTATTTTTTAAAAATAATCTTAGGGGGATTTTGATAAAGGGAGTTACACATGTGTGTGTGATGTAATTTTGGTGTCTACACCAATCGATGAAACTGATTAAATACCTTGATGATGAAAATACATAACTAATAAAATAACTAAGGTGAGACAAGTTAGGATTATGAAACACACTAGGTTGATAGGTCAAAAGAAAAAAGTGGATACAATGAAGAGGATGGATAAGGATGGTATTTGTACAAAGAAGAATAGTAATAAAATGGCATAACTAAAATGGTCCTTATACACAATACACATTATCATTCAAGCATAGTAACACTTGAGATAAATAATGTTCATCTGCTTATGAAGTTCATCTTTGTCTAGTGTGGTGAGCCTAAAGCCCCCTAATCCATAATTTGTAATAATGATGAAAGGCCTTATCTAGTTTGGTTTAAATTTATCTTTATGATTCTTCTCATTCATGGTATTCTTTTTGTTTTATTTAAGAACAAGATCATCAAGTTCAAATGTTCTATACTTAACATGTTGATTATAGTGGCCTTTGAGTCAGTTCTAATATGCTTGAAGATTATTGAGTATGATTGTACATTTTTCATCAAGTAGGTCTAGCTCTTATAGGCGAGCTACTTAATAGTCGTGATCATCTAGGACATACTTGAAAGAGATGCATAGTGAAGGATATTTAACCTCAATAGGAAGGATGGATTTAGTAACATAAACAAGTGAGTATGGAGTGGCTCCTATAGGGGTATAATGATTAGTACAGTATGCCCAAAGGGCATGGAATATTTTTAAGTGCCAATAATGACTGACATCATTGATAATATTTTTGAAAATATGATAACGGTTATGTTTGATGCCTCAACTTAGCCATTACCTTGAGGGTAATATGCTATATAAAAATGTTATGTGATGTTATATTAAATACATGGCTAGTCTACATCTTTGTTCTTTAATGATCCTCCATTATCAGATATAATGTTAGAGGGGATACCGTAGTGGAAAATTATATGGTTGAAGATGAATTTGGAAATTTACCTTCCAGTCATGCAAGTTAGGGGTATAGATTCAACCCACTTAGTAAAATACTCAGTGGTAGTAAGGATATGTTTATGGCCATCAGATGAAGTGGGGTTGACAATGAGGTCATGTCCCCATATAGACAATGTCCATGGTGTTAACATTAGTTTTAGAGTTTTTTCTAGGACATGTATCAGATTAGCATGTTGTTGACATCTTTTACATTATTTCACTTTGGTATTGGCATTTACATCCATTGTGGGCCATTAAAAACTAGTATATAAGAACTTTTTGGATATGACTACCCTACTAGAATGAGCACCACATACTCCTTCATGAACTTCTTTTAATGCTAGTGTAGACTCTGCCAAAGATAAACAACAAAGTAGAGTTCCACCACAATTATGATGGTAAAGGGTGGATCTAAATAGAGAATAATGAGTGGAATGATGAATGAATGCTTTAGTTTATTTTTGAGATAGGTTAGATGGGATAACTTGGTCATGAAGGTAGTTGTAAAGGTCTAAGTACCAGATAGAATGAGGACCAAAAATATCATAAATCATTACAATAGTTAAATTTTCATGAGCTGATGTTAACAAATTCTTGATGAGGAACTAACACTCTAAATTTATCTATTTGTTGAATCATAGTGCCATTAGTAACCATGGCATCTATAGTTTTGTTACTATCCTTTGGTATGTGCTCAAACTAAATGTTGGTAATTATTTTTTAAGAGTGTCAACCATGGCTTTATATGGAAATAGCTTATCATCTTTGGTCTAAAAATTATTTGTGACCTAATTGATGATTAGCTGAGAATCACCATAAACTTGGAGATGAGATATATTCCAATACACCACTTGTCGAAGTCCTACAATAAGTGCTTCATACTCATCCATGTTATTTATATAAATAAATTTGATTTAGAATGATTTAGGAATTAGATTCATCTATGGTGTTGTTTCTACTCATTTTTGCTTTTTACATTCAGAAGAAATGAGAAACTAAAGTTAAATGGTCAGGGGTTTGTACGTACCCAGATGAAGTTGCGCACCATATCCAAATGATTGAAGGAGATCCTCATTGGCTATGGAGGATGACACCTGTAGATAAGAAGAAAACTTAACAAAGGAAAATGTTAGATAGATATATGGTGGACTGCCAAGCAAAGCTCAGTCCCAGAAGTGCAAAGACTTCATTGAGGGATGACAGTCCACTTATTAACAAAAAAGTGTTGCTAAAAAGAGAAATGGTGAAAAGATTGAACAAAAGAAATAGAGATAATGCATACATGTACTCTACTATCAGTCTATCATAGTCGTCAATGTCAGTAGTTATGCCAGCATCAGTTGGTAAAGGTTGCCGATGTTGATTAGTCTACTGACGTCGGTATGGGAAATGGTCAATGTCGGTTAGGGCAATGGCCTTCGATGGGTTCCAGGGAAAGTTTATGGTTGACAAAGGGGTTTGGAAGGAGTCTGGGTTTGTTTAATGATTTGTGGAGGATTGTAGGATAGTGAGTAGGGTATAAGAGGGGGCCAAGGTAAAGGGTTGGTGTGTAAGGAGGATAAGGATGTGGGGAAGGCTTTTCAACCTCTCTAGGAAGAAAGTTGGGTTGTCTCAATAGTATTCAAAAATATTCAATGGAAACTAACTACCAATTCTCTTAAAATACTAAAATGAAAAACCAAAAGAATAGTTAGCTCTTGGTGGAGAACCAGAAGGGTAGAAGACTTATTTTCGTTATGGCTGATGTAAGAGACCTCATGCAACGTTTCAACCTAGTGTGGAGTGAATCCTATAGAGTTTCTTAGCCTGGAGAGTGATGATAGAATGTTGATGCCTACAAAGAGGTGAGGAGCAAGAGAATTTGGATCGTGTGAGCAAGAGAATTCACATTCGGGTCTATAGTTGAGGTCAAAATTTGGTTTTGAGCAACCAACATCAGTAATACTGCTGGCATCGGTCAAATGTTGATCAATGTCAGTGGCTAGAGAATGGGTAAAAAGGCTTATTTTAGCCTTTTGCCCATTCTTCCATCTGCCAAGTTTAATTTTCATTGTTAAATAGTCTAAATGGTAGGTTTAATAGGCACGAGGATTAGTGGGGGAGTTGAAATAGGGCTTAGGTAATTATGATTAGTCATGGGGTGATAAATGGCCTAAGAGCTAGGAATCCAAGGTGAGGTGTCTAAAGGGGATGATTAATTTAAAATAGATAATTTATTTTAAATTAATAGAGTGTGGGTTAGGAGATGTTGGACCAAGCAGGGGGGTTGACACAATTTAGGTGTCTACATTTGCCCTTTTTGTCTTGTTGGTTGTTCTTGATGAACTACAAGACAAAAATAGGAGTAAGTTGCCCCAGATATGGGATAAGGTCATTTTTGTCCTATTGTTTGTTCTGATGAACTGCAAGACAAAAATAGGAGTTGGTTGCCCCAGATGTGGGATGAGGTGTAGGTTGTTCTAGGTAAGGGATGAGGTATTCCCCCTCAAAGCGGGAGTCAAGGGAAGGTAACCTGATATCGAGTGCTGATTTGATAGATAGTGGATGGGTATGGTGAAGGTTGAGTGTGAATGATTCAATAGTTGAGATTACATATACACCACTTCACGTGATAGGTAGGTCAAATTGTCACAATCAAAGGTCGAGGAGTGCTAAAATAAAAATAACCAATCCCCAACATTTAGTCATAGCTGATTGGGTTAAACGATCAAAGCTGTAGCTTTAATGGTCATCATGTTCCAAGTATCTTGGGCTCAGGAAGTGCTCCTAAAAAACACAAAAATGTCACAAATATTGAGGATCAACTAGAGCATGATTTGACAACACGTGTGAGGGTCATAATATGGGTTGCATACAATTTGATAACTATTCATGAGGTAGCATATATGTAAAACAACCAAGGCAAAGTTGTCTCAGAAGTGGTCATGGTCGAAGGAGATAGTCGTGATCTCCAAGGTCGTTGGTCGAGTTGGGTTAAGTCATGGTATGATTTCAAGTGGCGGGTGTTGTGGATGGGGAGATGTATGTGATCTCCAATGTGCCCCATGAGAAGTTTAGGTAACTCACTTAGTGTCAAGGCTGATTGTTTGGTCATGATTTTGGGCTAGGTATAGATAGTTGGTCTATTAGATGGATGGATGAAGGAATGGCTGAGCTAACCTCAGAAGACCCTGTAAATTGAGTGTTGCCTACATAGCCCCTATTTGAAGGGCCTTAGGCCAATGTAGTTCTCCCCAAAAGGGAGGAAGGGTCAAAGAGGTCGATAATTGGTTTGGTCATGTTAATGGTTTAACACTTCCCATATGTCTGATGGTACATGCTTGAAATGATGAAGGGTATGATGATGTTACATCGTTTTCCATAGTATGTGATGGTGTATTCTATAACATTGGTGATGTGGGGTTTTCATCCTTAGCAATTTGCAATATTAGTGATGGTGTATGCTAAAAATGAAATCAATATATTTATGCTTCAACAAGTAATGGTTTATGTTTGACATAAATTATGTGGTCGATAGTTTCCATGTGTGTTGGTTTCCATAGAAACTAGTATCAATAGGCTATGATAATGTTGGTGGTTTGAAAAAGGTTTGGTTGGTTTGGTTATGTTAGGAAAATGATTTATTGGATTTGGATTGGTTGTATGTGACCAAAGTGTGTAAGAAGTGAAAGGTGCATTGCTCTTTCATTGATAAGGACCATAATGATAGCATAAATAGGGTTATTGCAAACAAAAACCCCGTTCATGCATTATGTCATTGACCATTTTTTGTGTTAGAGAAGTATTCAAATCACTTGATGTTAAGTGAGCTCAAAATCCCTTGAGTATGTTGGGGTAATAGGTTTGATTATGTGAGGTGTGAGGATAGCGAAACCCTTTTTAGCAAGGATAACTTTGCCCCTTTTATAGGTGATCCTGAGAACGACTATAGGCAAGTCCATGACTTAATAGTTTGTCAATCATATTTTTTTTGGTAGACTGATCATTGTGGGAAGTCTACGTAGGGATGTTGTTTTGTTTTGTGGTCATATGTGAATATGATTAATGCGGGAAGCTTCTGAGAGTGTGTTATTTGTAGCAAAATTTGGGTATAGCCATCCTTCGAAGAAGTGGTCTATATTCTACTTTGTATGGTTTAATGTCTTTAGATAGCTATCATTCAAGGGAAAAGTCTATTAGTTACAACAATTATGTAGCTGTCCTTCAAGGGAGCAGTCTACATTGATAGTTTATGACCTCTGAATAGGCATCCCAATTTTATGTGTTTTTTGGACTAAAGTTTTTAGTCATGGACAAGACTATAGAAGTTTAGATGTTTCCCTTTTATTAGCACAAAGCATTCATGCTTTACAAAAGGGTTGACTAATGTTTGTAGGAAAAGGTTTGAAAGAAATAGGGATGACGATGATAGGAGTTTCTCAAGGGATGAGCTCAAGTTAAATATCAAGTGAATGAGCACTTGATTAATAGTAGATTGGTCATAGATGCAAGGCATTAAGGGGCTCAGGTTTTGGCTAGCCTTCAAGAGAAGACAGATGATAAGTCCCTGATCCATACTTGTGTGTTATGATATAAGGTCTGAGCCAATTAGGAATAAACTTGCCTTGTTTACTTCTTTCCATATTGGTCATGTGTTGGTTTTCTTTGAGGACAAGATCTCTAATTTTGAAATCTCATTCTCTTAGACTTTTGTTATAGGCACATTGGATGCGATTTTGGTAGATATGGAGATGGTTGAGGGTAGCAAGGCGACATTCATCAAGTAACTCAAGATGAGCCAACTAATCCTGATGAAAGTCATCGTTATAAAGGATGTCATGCAAAGAGATGCATAAATAAGGTATTTGTACTTTAAGAGGCAAGATAGCCTCAGTTCCATACACTAGAGAGAAAGGTGTAGCACCTGTAGGGGTTCAAATGCTAGTGTGGTAGGCCCACAAAGTGAAGGGAATGTGGATGTGCCAGTCCCTTCTAGTGTCATTGACCAACTTCATTAGAATTTTGGTTAAGATTTTGTTGGAAGCCTTGGCTTGCCCATTTGCTTGTGGGTAGT
This sequence comes from Torreya grandis, assembly GCA_037957365.1. Classification (NCBI taxonomy): domain Eukaryota; kingdom Viridiplantae; phylum Streptophyta; class Pinopsida; order Cupressales; family Taxaceae; genus Torreya; species Torreya grandis. The sequence goes on along the minus strand of JARHVA010002639.1, from coordinate 1,358,943 downwards.
AAGGTGAGGAGAAGTTGAGCTTGATGCCAAATGAGTCACAAAGTTTCTGGATAGTTTTATTTTTGAATGATTTGCCATTATTGGTGATGATTTTGTGAGGTACACCAAAATGACAGATGATGTCAGTTTTGATGAAGTCAATGATTTTGTCAACTTTAGTGGAGATGAGGGGAAACACTTCCACCTAATTAATGAAGTATTTAGTTGCAGTGATAATGGACTGATGTCAAAGAGATGAATGAGGGTTAATGTCATCGATTAGATCTAAGCCCCATTGTGAAAAAGGCCAGAAATACTTAGTGACTTGTAGAGCATGGCTAGGGACATGAAGTAAGTTAGAATATTGTTGGCATTTGATACAGTGCTAAACATAATCACTGTAGTCTTGGTGAAGAGTGGGCCAATAATAGCCCAAGCAAAGGATGTGCTTTGCAACTGCGTTACCACTGAAATTCCCTCCACAAATCCCATCATGGACTTGTTTGATAGCATGAGATGTTTCAGTGGAGGTTAGACATCCAAAAAGGAGGCCATTAAAACCTCATTTATAGAGAAGAACCCCTAACATAGTATATCAAGCTGTGCTTTTGATAAAAGCCCATCATGCATTGCTAAAGAGATCAGGGGGGACAATAGAATAAGTTAAGCAGTCCACAAGTTGTTTATACCAAACATCCTGTGGACTAGAGTCAATGGTGCTGATGAGGTTGATGTTAGTAGAGATATATGAAGGTAACACCAAATTATGTACCATAACATAAATTCTTGAGGAAGATGATGAGGATGGAATGCGTGAGGCAAGAGAAGCCATAGTATCAAAAAACTTATTCGTACATCGAGGAAGAGTTTGCAAGAGGAAATGGTTGAAAGATTCTAGCAGGGTGTCAACACGGTGTTTGTACCTTTGCAAAACTTCATTTTTACAAAGATATGAACCATTGATTTGATTGATGACTAGTTGTGAGTCACCAAAGATGTTGATGGTCTTGATACCTAGGAAAAGGGTGGTTTGAAGTCCCAAAATTAAGGCTTCATATTCAGCCATGTTGTTGGTACATTCAAAGTCAAGTTTGAAAGATAGGGGCATGGGCTCACCCTCGTGAGGGATGAGAATGACCCCCACACCTCCACCGTGTTGACATTTAGACCCATCAAAGAACATTGTCATTTGATAGGAAATGTCATTGTTGGATAACGTGGTGATGTATTCATCAGGGAATTCACAGTGAGAGGGTTGGTTGTTAGGTAGAGGGGCATCAGCTAGTTGGTCAGTGATTGTTTGCCCCTTTATAGATTTTTGTTGGATGAATTCCAAGTCAAACTCAGCAAGAAGCATGAGCCAATGATCCATATGTTGATTTTGGTATGGTTTGGAATCCATGTATTTTAGAGGGTCGGTATGGGTGATGACATAAGTTTTGTGATTGAGAAGATAATGACAAAATTTGGTAGTGGCAAAGACTAATGCCAAGCAAAGTTTTTGCGGTATGAGTATATCGAGTTTCATAGTCAATAAGCATTTAGCTTATATAATAAACTGCTTGCTCATAATGTTGTTCATCTTGGTGCATGATCATGGCACCTAAAGAATGATTTGTTGCTAAAATGTAGAGGAAAAAAGGTTGACCTTCTTTAAGTGGAATAAGGACTGGTGGAGAGACAAGACAACGTTTAAGAGCCTCAAAAGCTTCTTGACAGTCCCTATCCAAATTAAAGGAGATGTCCTTCTTGAGGAGGTGATGAAAGGGTTGACATCGGTCAGAAAGCTATGAGATGAAGTGACGAATAGATTGAAGCTTCCCTTGTAGGCTACAAAGTTGATTTAGATTAGAAGTTGGCGACATCTCGAGTATAGCTCAAATCTTAGCGAGATCAATCTCAATGCCATGAAAAGAAATGATGAAGCCCAAAAGCTTCCCCGAGAGAACCCCAAAGATGCATTTCTTGGGGTTAAGGCAAACATTATATTGGAGGAGTGAGTGAATATGATTTTGAGAATGGTTAAATGGTCACAGGGGAGTCTAGATTTGCCTAGTAGGTCATCCACATAGTTCTCCATGATTTTGTGGAGGAGATCGTGAAATATGTAGGTCATGGTGTGTTGATATGTGGTGCCTACATTTTTAAAGCCAAAAGGCATGACCCTATAGCAAAAAGTCCCCCATGGAGTGATGAAGGTGGTCTTGTGTTGATATTTTAGTGCAATTAAGATTTGGTTATATCCTGAAAACCCATCCATGAGTGATAGCATCTCATGACTGGCCGTAAGATCAACAAGTTGGTCGATGTTAGGTAGAGGAAAATCATCCTTTGGGCAAACCAGGTTAAGATCACGATAGTCGATACAAATTTAGATCCCCCTAGTCACTTTGGTGACAGGGACAATATTTGACACCTATTGCAGATAATCAATGGGTTGGATAAACGAGATAGAGAGAAGACATTGAAGCTCCTCTTTCACAAGGAGGCTGATGCAAGGATGCATCTTGCAAAGATTTTGCCTGATAACTTAGCCTCTGGGTTTATGACGATGTTATGGATGACAATGCTAGGGTCGATGTTGGGCATATCGCTGTAAGCCCAAGCAAAGGCTTTGTTATGGTCTGAAAGGAATTTGGTATAGTCAATTTGTTCCTGGGCATCCAAAGATTGACCAATATTTAAAACATGAGGAACATCAAAAGATGGAAGGTTAATATCAATGGTCAATTCATTTAACATAACCTATGTTTCTAAAGGAAGTGATTGTTGAATGAAAGAGTCATTTGCACCCATGTAGGTGAGAATGGTGTCATCATCCATGCATTAGACGGTGTTGATGGTAGCAGATTCATCGTCTATCATGTTTAGATAAATGAGAGGGAGAGACTTGGATACCCCACCTAGTTGATAGGTTAGGGGTTCCAAGCAAATGGCGTTTATGCAAAAAACATAAAAACTAGGAGGGATGGAAACCATCAACTCCATAGGTGAAGATGGGGGAATAGGCGAGTTAAGAGGTGACTGTTCTATGATAGGTTTGGGGTGAGGGTTTTTAGAAGTTTTAGTAGGTTCTTCAAAACCCAGGCCATGTCGCATCTTGGCATTCTTTATGACCTCATCATTTGGTGGTTCGATGGGCTGGTGGGAGCCTTATTTGTAGTGCCCAAAGCCAAAGCCCTTCCATGCACACCCACAAAGATAGGTATGAGCAAAGTTTGTGTTGCCAAGAAAAGAGAAGTTAGACGTAAATGGTTGGGGTGATGAAAGGGAATTCCCATCAGTGGAAACTTGATCTAGCCCTCCATATATGAGATTTGTTTGAAGATTGGGAGGACCATAAGGGACAACCATTCTGATACGATGGTCATAGCTAGGATTGTGATGAAGTTGCCCATACTCTTGAGGAGTCTAGAACATGTCCAAGGTGAGTAAATGATACTATTCAAGTGAAAGATGTTGGAAGGTATCTTCCATAAGGTCTTTTGTTGTCACTTGAGGAGGTGGTGTAGGTGTAACCACCATTTGTGTACTTGTTGAAGCTTCCACGAGTGAAGGTGGTGTTTGGGTCGATGTCTTGAAAGGAATGAGAACATCATTGGGTCAATAAGTTGTGTTGCATGTCTTGAAAGGGGAGGGGTTTGTGGAATGACATGAACTTGACTATCATGTTCAAATTTGACACAATGGTGTAATGTAGAAGGGACACAAGCCATGGCATAGATCTAAGGTCGTCTTAATAACATGTTGTATTGGAACTCTCCCTCAATGATATAGAAGAGCTCTGGGATTGTTCGTGGGCTAACACGAATATGTAAGATGATGGTGCCAATGGTAGTGGTGGTGGAGTCATTAAAAGAATGAAAAATTGCATCAGTTTTTGACACACAATTCTTTGGGAGAGCTAATTGGTCATAGGCATGGGTGGAAATTATATTGATACTACTGCCCCCATCAATCATAACTCACTTAATGTGAGTTTGATCAATGTAGGTTGTGATGAAAAGGGCAGCATCATGATCTTCCAAGTTGGAGATAGGAATTCAGAATCACTGCAACAGTGGGTAATGATTGGATTAAGGCAGGTAGTGGTTAGGGGTCCTCAGGTTGGACCTCCACTACTTGTAAAGCCTTGATTAAAGCTTGAAGATGTTGTGGAGAGCTTTGAACGAGATCATATAAAGTCATCTTCATGGGAGTTTGGTGAAGATGTTTCACCATAGAATCATAGATTGCCTCTGAAGAAGTTGGTTGGGATGTACCCAAGATAGAAATCTTGGGTTTGTGTGGTTGAGCAGGCTTGACAAATGGGTAGGTACAATGAATAGCAACTTTCTCCTTTGCTTTATCCTTTAAATTTTTTAACCTAGTGGCCACATTGATGGTGTTAATCTTGAATAAAGGGGATGAAGGAGATAAAGGGACCATAGTCTGATGATGGGACCCCAGTGAAGATGAAGAGGTTGGAGAGACATTAGACGGTGTTGGAGATTTGTTGAAAGTATCCTCAACAAGAAGGGTGTCTTTTTCCATGAATTGGCAGATGACAACCTAAAGGGCACAACAATTTTTAGTGTCATGCCAAGGTGTACGATGATATTGGCAAATTTTAGTGTCATCGAACCAAGACGGATTTGGTCTGAGAGGTTGAAATGGTTTGATAGGTGGAAGAGTGATGTTAGAATTTTTCAAAATATGGCATAGTATAAAAGCATATGAACCCACTAATGGGTTCGTGCTTGTTGATGCACTAGGTGTTGATGACTTTTGTTTTGGATTTGTTGAGGGAGATCTTTGTACCACGTTTTGGGTTGGTGGTGTGGCCACTTGTGTAGGTCACACTTTCTTTATGAGGGGTGCCAAATTTTTTAGAGGAGGTACGTTTTTGGTGGGTAAAGGGAGTAAGGGAGGCAATTTGTTTTTGATAGGTGTTGGAGTAGGAAGTGCTCCTTTTAAGGTGTATGGATGTGGGCCCAAAATAAAGGGCAATGATGATGGTAGAGGAAGAGTTCTCTAATGTGGTTTAGTAGCCTTCTTTAGTTTGGTGTGAGGACTACTATTGTGGGGGGTGAGATTCAAATCTACCTTCACTTGTGGGTGAGTGAGGTTAGATATGGGCCAAACACTGAGAGATTTAACTAGTTTTGGTATGGTGGATGTTTGTGAGGGTTTAGGTTCAGATGTGGATAGTTGAGATTCTAAAGATTTGGAAGTAGAAGCCTAGTTTTTGTTGGAGATTTTGGGAGATTTTGTCATAGGAGGGTCGCTAGTACAAGATGAGATGGGATGTGTAAGATAAGGAGTTTTGAGTCGCTCCCATAATGCCTCATGTTCTAAGTTCCTCGAATGGAGAAATCCTAAGTTTTTAGCCTATTGAGAGAATGGTTTAGATGTTGTTAGATGAGGATTTGGTTTTTTAGAAGATGTGGGTGGTTGTGAGACTAGAAATGTGTTAGATGTAGTGATCTCAGGCCAAAGGCGAGAGAGAGCCATTACCAGATCCTCTTGGTTGAAGTAGTTGAAGAGACAAGTTCTTCTCTTAGTGGAGAAGGAATTGGAGAATGTGTCTCCTCAAGAGGATAGAGGGTAGGGATGATCATACCTTCTACTTGTGGTTGAAGAGTAGGAAAGTTATGGTCCTCCATTGGTAGTAGGAAGGATGAAGGTGGGGCTAGTGGCATTGGTATGGTCAAAGCATCCTCCAATATAAGAGAGGTGGATGGAGAACTAATAGGAGAAGAAGGTTCTTCCACATGTGGGGGAGAAATAGGAGAAGAAGGCTCTTCTACCTATGGTCGAAAAATAGGAGAAGAAGGCTCTTATACCTTTGGTGGAAAAATAGGTTGACTAACCTCTTTAGCATGTGGGAGAGGTTGGTTAGGCATAAAAGGGGAGACTGTGTTGACTGTGCATATATTATGCTCTTAGGGGTCTTTGGCTATGGTTTAAATGTTGTTTTGGCTAGGGGATGGTTAGGGAAAGGTTGTCTAAAGATGTCTATGTTCTGGTTAGGTGGCGTGTTTGGGTTATCGAAGATAGGATCACCTTTATCTAACATGTCTTGAATGATATTCTTGAGGGCTTTACAATTGTCTGTGTCATGACCTTTGACATGGTGATAATTACAAAAGTCATTCTCCCTATACCATGTAGGGATAGCACGTGAGGGATCAAATTGAGGTGGTGGTTAAATTTGGGGGAGATTGAGGATTCCTTGTTTGACTAGTTTATCCAACATGGACATGTATGATTCTCTTATTGGAGTATATTGACGCTGTACGTATCATTGTTATAATTGTCGTGTGATGTATTCTGATGTTGAAGGTTGAGGTTGGTTGGTTGTTGTTGAAGATGATGGTCTAAGTACCACAACATTTGTTGATCCCTTGGACTTAGAATTGGAAGAAGAAGATTTGGATGAAGGGTCATTTGATTTTGCATTAGTATTTTTACTTCGCAGTTTGACTTTTTTTTTTGACAACATGAAGTTCAAGCTTCCTAGCCATAGTGAAAGCTTCGTCAAACGTGCAGAATGTTTAGACCCGCAAAGTAGATGAGATGTGTTTGGCACATGCTTGTGAAAACAGCTCAATGAGCTTAGGTTAAGGTAAAGAAAAAGAGAGTTGGTTGATTAAGCCTCTCTAATGGGCAATGAAATCAGCTATTAATTCATCATCAAATTGTCTGATGGAGTATAGGTCCGTGATGGAGACCTTTTTGGTGATGTTGATTGAAAAGTAATTAAGGAAAAGTTTATCTAGTTGAGTGAATGTAAATAGAGAGTGACTAGTAATAGAACTATACTAATCGAGGGCAGCACAAGAAAGAGACATGGGAAATGTGCGTAGTAATAATGCATCATCATGTGTTATAAGGTACCAAGTATGTCTGAATGCTCATAGATGTTGTTGTGGGTCTTCTTTACTCTAAAAGTGAGTAAGCTTGGGAAGTTCCCACTGACTAGGATATGGTTGATTTGGGACTAAAGGATGAATATGTTTGTTACAGATTTGTTCATATGAGAGAACATTTCTTGAACCTGAAATGGATGTCTCAAGATTAGACACCTTATCCATCAACATCTTGATTAGATCGGTTGATGGATTTGCAGGTGGGGTGCCCCCTAGGTTGTAAGGCATTTGGAAGGAGTTAGGTGGAGCATATGACATAGTTGGTTGTACTTGTATAGGCACAACATATTGGTAACTAGTCATAGGGACTGAAGTTGAAGTCAAGGGTGGTTGTGCCATGAAGCTAGAGGGCACAATTTGACTTGATGTCACCAAAGGTGGTTGGATGGTCGAAACACTAGCTAAGGGATAAGTAGTCACTCTTGTATTTATGGGTGCAAGAGTAGGTGGGATGGAGACAATTAAGTTTTAGAAGGGTGTATGACTTGTTGAATGGTTTGTGGTTGAGGGGGTACATAAACCCCAATGGAGGTAGGTCCAAAAATAGAAGGAGAGGCCAGAATTTGAAGATTAGTCATGGTCGGGTTGTTAGTTCAGGCAATGGCCTGGGTGACCATGGGTTGGGTTACAGAGGCTATTGATATGATTGCCATTTCAAGTAAGGAAGTTGGCATCCCATAAACTGGGTTGCCTAAAGGATCTTGCATTTGAATTCTCATGAGATAGTGCTGAAGAGCCTTGACATTGAGGTCAAGGAACCTTTCAAAGTCTTGGTCCCCTTTGGGAACAATAGGGAGTTGAGTTGGGGTTGGTTGGATAGGAGTACGTTTAGTTTCTAAATTATACTCCATTTCGAGACTTGATATAGAAGGCAAAGGTGGGAGTGGTTGTTGCCTTACGTGGTCAACAAGATTTTTGGTTTGACTACGTGTCAAAATAATCCAAGGTAAAATAGGTTCAGGTTCTAAAAATTGTATGTTTTAGCCTCAGAAAACTAGAATGTGTTTCTAATAGCAAAAAAAGTCAAGTTTTTAGCTTGTTGTTTGAGAAGAAAGATTTTTGACAGTGACTGACGTCAGTAGAAAAATTGATGTCAGTGAAGTAAGTTGCTGATGTCGGTCAGATAATCGATGTCGGTGAAATAATTGCCAATGTCCGTGGAAAAACCCATGTCGATTACTGTGTATTTCTAGAAACTCAGAAAATTGAAAGTTTTTAAAAGAAAGAAGAAAGTCTGAGATGTTTTTAGATCTCAGAATGTGACCTCACCAGCTCAAAGAATTAGATACAGATATAAAAATAGATGATCGCAAGCAACCACTAAATGTTAATTCCTAAGAATAAGTTTTAGTCTTGTTGGCTTATGCCTTAGAAGAGTGTGTTTGGGAAGTTGGGCTTTTAGAATGGGTCCTAAAAGAAGTAGTCTAAGGTTGGTTTTAGGTTGAGTTTTGGTGCTCAAAATCTGTATTAGGTTTCGTACATGGCCTGGTGCTAGGATCTTGCTCCCCTCACTTCACGAGCCCAGAGACAAGCTAGGTCACTTAGCTAGTATATACATCCCCTAGATTTTATACTCTACCAGAGAATAGAGTGGGTTCTCCCCTTGGTAGTGAAGTCCAAGTGGGATTACCAGGAAGGGTAAGGCATCCACTAGGTGATGAAATCCTAGTCGGACCTTGTCTCAGGTATGTTTAGATGTTTGATTTTGTGAATGTGGTCTGGATATGTAACATATGTGCACTATGATTTATTCATAATGAATTTTTAATTACTAAGTGTGAGAGCTAAGTATGCATTCAAGCAGAAATGAAATGTAATAGATTTTAGCCCAAATTGAAATGTTTTTATTTGGATGCAAACAATTAGGAAAAGGTTAAGAGCGTGATCTTCACTACTCTAAGATGCAGAAAAGAAGTGAAAAGAAGAAAAAGAAGTAGTTCTTTTTAACTTGTGCTAATGGTGTCTTCTCGAAAGAGAAAGAAAGAAGAAAGATGTAAGAAGAGAAACTTTCCTAATGCATCTATATGAAAGTTTGTTTTAGAAGAAATGAACCCAAGGAAAACTCCAAGGTCCCACCAGGCATGCCATAATGTTTCTACTCATTTTCACTTTTTACATTCAAAAGAAATGAGAAACTAAAGTTAAATTGCTAGGGGTTTATATGTACTCAGATGAAGTTATGCACCATATCCAGATGATTGAAGGAGCTCCTCTTTGGTTGTGGAGGATGACACCTATAGATAAGAAGAAAACTTAACAAAGAAAAATGTTAGATAGATATATGGTGGACTACCAAGCAAAGCTTGGTCCCAGAAGTGCAAAGACTTCCTTGAGGGATGGCATTCCACTTACTTGACAAAAGAGTGTTGCTATAAAGAGAAATGGTGAAAATACTAAACAAAATAAATAGAGATAATGCATACCTATACTCTGCTGTCAGTCTATCAGAGTCACTGACATTGATAGTTCTACCAGTGTCGATGGGTAAAGGTTGCCGACATCAGTTAGTCTACCAATGTCAGTAGGGTAAATGGTCAATGTCAATTAGGGCAATGGCCTTGGATGGGTTTTAGGGAAAGTATGTGGTTAACAAAGGGGTTTGGAAGGAGTCTAGGTCTATTTAATGGTTTATGGAGGATTGTAGGACAGTGAGTAGGGTTTGAGAGGGGGCTAAGGCAAAGGGCTGGTGTGTAAGGAGGATAAGGATGTGGGGAAGTCTTTTCAGCCTCTCTAAGAAGAAATTTGGGTTGTCTCAATAGTATTCAAAAATATTCAATGGAAACTAACTACCAATGCTCTTAAAATATTGAAATGAAAAACCAGAAGAGTACTTAGCTCTTGGTGGAGAACTAGAAGGGTAGAAGACTTGTTTCCATTATGGTTGATGTAAGAGACCTCATGCAATGTTTCAACCTAGTGTGGAGTGAATAATGTAGAGTTTCTTAGCTTGGAGAGTGATGATAGAATGCTGATGCCTGTAAAGAGTTAAGGAGCAAGACAATTTGGATCCTGGGGGCAAGAGAATTCACATTCAGGTCTGCAGTCGAGGTCAGAATTTGGTTTTAATAAATTGACGTTGGTGATACCACTGGCATCAGTCGAATGTCGACTGACGTCGATGGCTAGAGAATGGGTAAAAAGGCTATTTTTATCCTTTTGCCCATTCTTCCATCTACCAAGTTTAATTATCATTGTTAAATGGTCTAAATGGTGGGTTTAATAGGCACGAGGATTAGTGGGGTAGTTGAAATAGGGCTTAGGTAATTATGATTAGTCATAGGGTGATAAATGGCCTAAGAGCTAGGAATCCAAGGTGAGGTGTCTAAAGGGGATGATTAATTTAAAATAGATAATTTATTTTAAATTAATAGAGTGTGGGTTAGGAGATGTTGGACCAAGCGGGGTCGCCACAATTTAGGTGTCTACAGGTGTAATAAATAATAGGATTGATCTTGATCTATGTGTAGTAAATAAACCATCAAAATATAGCTTTCAAGGCTACTCCTTAAGGGGTGTGTCAATGATGGTCATTATGGATTCATCATGAAATTGAAATGTGAGTGTTTTTGTGTCTTTAAGAGGTGCTTTAGCAAGTTGATCTATAAAAACTTACCCCTTGATTGCCTTCTAATTGACATAAGCTATGTCAAAGTCACTAAGAAGCGTGATCCATTTAGCTATTTTACCTTACAAAGCTATTTTAGATAGTAGATACTTGAGTGGATCTATTTTTAAATTGACCATGGTCTTATTATTCAACATGTAATGGTATAGTTTTTAAGCTATAAAGACCATGGCTAGATAAGATTTTTTAATAAGTGCATATTTATGTTCATATGTAACTAAGGTATGGCTTAGGTAGTACATAACATGCTCTTTTTCATTGTCATCATGTTGAGCCAAGAGTTCCCCTAAAGCATGGTCAATAACTGATAGGTATAACATGAATGGATTTCTTGGCATAAGAGGTAATAAAATAGGTAGATTAATAAGATAGTCTTTGAGTTGTTGAAAATCTATTTGGCAATGACCATCCTAGTAAAATGCAACTCCCTTTCTTGAAGGTATATAAATGGATGGCACTTGTCTACTAACTAGGAGATAAAGTGCTAGATTGATTACATCTTACCCTAGAAACTATGAAGTTACTTTAAATTAGTTGGTGGTGGCATCTTAGTTATAGCATGAAATTTAGCCAGATTAACTTCAATACCTCTATAATACATGATGAACCCAAGTAGTTATCCTAAATTTACACCAAACACACATTTATTTAGATTGAGTCTAACATTATACTCCTATAATCTTTCAAATATATTATACATCACTGTTGGATGGTCAACCCTAGTTTTGTATTTTCCTAATATGTCATCGACATAGTCTTCAACAATATCATGCATCATATCATGGAATATGATAGTCATGGCCCTTTGATATGTAGCTCCAGCATTCTTAAGGCCAAATGTCATTACCTAATAATTAAATCTTCTCCATGGAGTGGTGAATGTTGTTTTATGTTGGTCTTTTGGTGTTATTCTGATCTGGTTATATCCTAAAAAGCCATCCATGAGTGAAATCATTTCATAACCTACCATGGAGTTAATGATCATGTCAATATTAGGCAAGGGAAAATAATATTTAGGGAAAGCTTTGTTGATGTCTCAAAAATCAGTACAAATTATGATCCCTTTAGGCTTTTTACTAATAGGTACCACATTATAGATCCATTCTGAGTAGTCAATGTATTAGATACATCCTACTTCTAAGAGTTTTTCCAACTCTTTATTTACCAATAAAAAAATGTGAGGATGCTTTTTACATAACTTTTGATTTACCATCTTGGTGTTAGGATTAACAACAAGGTGGTGTAAAACCAAGGCAGGGTCTAAACTTGACATGTTAGAATAGGCCCATGCAAAGATATCTACAAATTCTCTCAAAAGAGTTTTAAATATGTCATGTTCCTCCTAAATAAGGGATTCACCTAATTTTATCCATTTTAAGTCTGATGGAGTCTCAATATTTACCTCTATTGTATCTTTAACTAGAAGGGTCAAACCATTTACTAGGATAGTAGGAAATAACTTGAACTATTAAATTATGTCAGGGTCCTCTATTAGGACATTCTCTTAAATGTCTCCTAGGCATGATCAATCTAAGTCCCCTAATGGGAGATTTGGCCATGTGACAAAAACAATAAAAAATTCTTGAAGAATTTGACCAAATACTTATTGTTTCTCAAAGCTAAACTCAGATCCATAGGCAAGTTCATCATTAGTGGTCTCCTGGTCCAAATTTGAAGAACAATGAACACCCCCATCTAATGGTGCCTAAAATAGGTTTTCACCACTAGACTGGCCTTTATCTTTACTTTTTACCTGGTCAAAAAGTACCTCAAAGAAGTTTTCATTTTGGGACCTCAATGTTTTACTTATTTATTTTTGGTAAAGGATGTTCACTCACTCTCCAAAATAGGTTGCAAGATCTAGTATTATTGAGAATCTTGATTTGTTATCTCCCAATGGAATGTTGTCTCTAAGGCCTAAAAATTCACAGAACGCCTCATTATTCTACAACTCATCAATCAATATATTGGATTCTTATTGGTCTAAATCTATTAGTTGGGGATAATATAATGGCAAAGGGTTACGATGAATGACTAAGGTAAGGGTACAAATGGCATGGTTATCAAATAAGCTGGTTTTAGCTAGGTCATCAAAGGGGAGGCAATGAGTAGACTCTACTTCACTATCATCATCATTATCACTAGTCATTGGTGATGGAGTTTGAATAAGATATATGAGGTCACCCCCAGGAAGCTTAAATCCAAATCCATAAGGTCTTTCATAGTTAGTCATAGAAATTGGCCAACTAATCAAATTAGTGATAGCAATTTTGTGTATTATAGACTCAATAGGTTCTCCTCGGTCACTAAAGATATGACATATAGGCACGGTTCTCCTAAGAGGAGGGATTTTCAATGGTAATGGCTATTGTATTTATTGTGTAGGTCTTGGTTATTGTACTTTTGATATTGGTTAGAGAGATTTATAGGTAGGAGTAAGCTAAAAAGGTGGTGCAGATGATGTTTTCATCATTTGGACATGATAGGATTTAGTTACTCCATTTCCCACAATATTATTATTATTGTTGAATTTCTTTAATCTTTCATGGTTATTGGCATGTGCCAATTGCAATGCTAGTGATTGAATATGATATTGGTCATTTCCCTGATTGGTACCTTGATTTTGATTCGTTAAATTAAGCTTCATAAATCCTTTATTGATGATCTCTCACTCAATCAACAAGTCTTTGTTGATGATCTCTTTGAAAATATGTGCACATTGTAATTCTAAATGATAAGCTATCTCACTATGAAATTTTTTGGTAAACATAGTAGCTAATTGTTTATCTAGTAAACTATGGGTGAAATAACTTTCAAGGGGTCTCCATCACTATAGATAACTTACAAAACTCTCACCAACTTTTTTCTTTGCTTGCATTAAGTTCACTAAGGAAATCTCATGCTTAAGATTATAGGAAAAGTATTGCATAAACTTATCAAAAGGATAATAAAAATCCATTACTAAATTTTTGGGAAACTTGTAAAACCACTCTAAGGCTTATCCAACCAAGATCATTGGAAATAATAGCAAAAGTTAAATGTCACTATATGCCACTGGTTGACATGTGACAAATAATTTGGTCAAAAAAACCTTAGGGTCACCTTTCCCTTTTTATTTTTTGAATTTCAATGGTTTGTATCCTAGAGGAAATGGTATCTACAAATACTGCATGTTGAATGGGTAGAAACACATGTCATCTAAATTGAAATTTTTAGTCTATTTACCAGCTTAAATAGAAAAAATTACATCCTTCATTTATTGCAATTCTTGGGATAGGAAACTAGAAGGAACACTGGTTTAAGGGATAATATTGGTTTGGGTAGATGGTTGGGAGGTCACAAGTGGGTCACTTTGACTAGGGTACAATGGAGATAGTTATTGGGGTACATTGGTTTGGTTAGGGAATGGACCAAGAATACACATATGTGGATTAGGATGTACTTGAAATTATACAATTGGTTATGTGATATTTTGGTTTGGTTGGTGATAAAGGTTTGACCTAGAGGATTTTGTGGTTGGGATGGAGGGATATAACTATATTATGCCTGATGTGGTTTAAAAGTGACATGTTCCTATTTAATCAAACCTTTCTATTGAGTGGGAACTTGTGGACCAAGACCCTGTCTCTAAATTTGTGGCACATTTTGAATTAATGGTTATCTAATAGGTACTTGAGAAATGTGGGGACCTCTTTGCTGTAAGAATCCTTGTGAGGAAGTAAATATAGGTTTTAGATTTTAAATCTATCACTAACCAATATTTGCATATTTTTAACTAGTCATTTCTTGGTTTTGAACTAGCATATTAGTCTTCGACGAAAGAGGTACATTCACCATTACTTGGTGAGGTGGAACATTTATTTCCCCTTATTGAGGTGGCAACGTATTTTTCCTCTATTGCATTGATACACTATATTATGTCTAATATTATGAAATAATACTTGTTACTTGTTGAGGATGAGTAGGGTTCATCACATTCTATCATTGGTGTGTGACATTATCCATTGTTTGATTACCTAATCCCATAGGCTGTACACTTAAGGAAACAATGGGTTGAGGTTGGGGTGTAGAAACTCTTATCCCTTAGTATGATGATCTACCCATGGGATTAACTATAGGGACATGTTGTTTGCTATTTATTTATGCATTAGCACCACTTTGATCAAAATTGGACATTTTATGCACATTGTCCACTATGTTTGGCTCACTATTTTATGTAGAGGCTGAAGGCACTTCTTCAATAATTGGTATATGCATTAAGTTATCTATTGAAATAGTTTACACAAATGGGTCAGAATTTAGATTATCTTGTCTAATAAACTCTATCAACACTCTTATTAAAGGAACTAGGTCAATAAGAGGCTTACTCACCATGTTCATCTGATTAAATTTATGTGTTAGATTCAGGTAGGTTTGATAAGTTGTATGTATTTGGTTAAAGTGATATTCCATGATGCTTTTGCCTCTATTAGATACATTAGTATCTTGGTACGTTGTTTGGACTAGATCCATAGGAACACTAGAAGAATCCTATTAATTGTAAATGATATTATGGGGCACTCTTACTAGACTTGGTAAATTTTCATGGGGAAAGTCTGCTAGAAAGTTGGACCCTACCTCTATGGTTCTAAAAAAATCTCATCTTTATTCTCTAAAAAATGTCACTCAAACAAAAATGGATCATACATGGAAGTCGTATTAGTATAGTATGACTATTGAAGAACTAACTCATCCATTATGGGTACTGTAGCTAGGTATTGTGCAGTTTGTTCTTGATCTTGTTATGAATAAGGTGGTGTGTTAACAAATAGTTAGCCAATGGATCTTGGCTTTGTGGCTCTAATTTAGTATTATAATAGGGATAAGAATACATCTCATAAACAATATTATCTACATAGGGGTATTACACCATTTCTTCTTATGTAACTACATCAGTAATCCTTGGATTGTACATGGGTCAACTACGAGTGTAGGAATACATGTTGGGATCCATATTTAATGATTTGTGATAAGAGGTAAAAGATTTCTACAAACTTTGAAAAGGATCTAATCTAAAATAGATGATTTTTTTACTTAGTCTAGATTCATCAAAAGGATCAAAATATTTAAGCAAAGATTTGTGAGGAAATGAGCTAGCATGAAGTATCTAACATTTCACTATTCACATAAAGATAATCAAGTAAATGGATCAAAAATAAAAATGACAAAATCAAAGGTTGAAGTGTTTCAAATTAGTATAATCTAATAATTTAAAATTTACTAGGTATTTTGGCCAAATGTGGTGTCAAAATCTAGGCTCAAACAAGGCATGCACTAGGACTCTTAGTGAAATGGTGTCAAAAGATAGACTTTGAAATAGATGAAAGTTTTAATCTAAAATATTTGAAACACTTGTAACAACAACTAGGCATTTTATTCTTTGACATGAAATTGATTAACTAGGTATAAGGTATGAAACAAAATGTACTTTATAAATAGTTTATTTTCTCACAAAAATGGTATAAAACATGGTTTTTTTAACAAACAAGTGAGACAAAATTGAAAAATACAACTATTTCAGACAAAAGATCACAAAATAACACTTAGATTGGTCTAAAAATGTAAGAAAAAATTTAAACTCTATGCAAGAAGGTCTATGAAACAATATTTGAAATGTTTTGGGAAGTGTAATGATGTTATACTACCCAAAAGGTGTGACAAAAAAGTTTGTTTCAAAAATGTTCTAAGACAAAGATAATTTCCCACAATTTTGAAAACATAACACTACTTTTCTTAACTCAAAATATTGTGGTGGATAGACTTAAAGTGTAAGTGTTTATCAAAAATTAGCTTAACTCTATCAAATGGTGATAATGATCTTGAGTCTAAAATGGCCTTCAACCCAAATTGGAAATTGAACCTAAGTTCCCTCAAGTTTAGTGAAAATTGTGAAACCACTTAACACATCAACCCCATGAACTTATAAAGGTGAAATTTTGAATTTGGATTATAAGTGAATGACTTAAACAACTTTGGTAAAGGTCTAAACTCAATTGGGAAGCATAATTATGCCAAAGTGGATGATATGACTCTTCAATCTTTTGATAAACTTTTAACAAGGAAAATGGATGATCTCATGTGGGAAGCATAATACCTCTTTATTTAAAGTAAAATTAGGACTATGTGTTTGGTTTGAATAATTTGTTTGCACCAAGTTTTGACTTCAAACAAGACTTTAATCTAGGACAAGATCAACTAATTAATCACTCTTAGATCCTAAACTTAAAATGTTTCTTGGTATCATTATAATCCATCAATATACTTCATTTGAAAGGATTTGAAGTGTTCATATAAAATTAAATGCACATTAAATATTAGGGTTTTTACACCCCCCCCTTCTCTCAAATGATAGTATTATGGCATGGACCTTAAGGTGCACCTTGCACCAAAAATACTTCCATGACAAGGGGGGATTTGTCTAAGATCTAACAAGTTCTCAAATTTTCTAAGGGAATCAATTACATAATGACTTTCACACAAAATAATGTAAAACAAAAGCATAGATTTTGGGTCTATATCACTTGGCTTGTTGTAAAAAGGTCTTGTTCTTTTTTTAACTACTACATCTTATTGTTCACTCAGTTTAGTGTGATGTCCAAAGTGGCACTACATCTTATTTGAAACTCCAATTAAGAGCCAAATGAAGTCAATACTAGGAGGTGAGACCCTTGGTCAAATCTTCCCTAAAGAACTTGTGGGAGGTGATGAAGTCCGCCTTGTAAGCCATGTTTTTATAAAAATTAAGAAAGCATGAAAGTAGAAAGACTTTAGGGTCATTTTTATGGTCACTCAAACTTTGATGAGTTTTTGGGGAGTGACTCATATGACTTTATTTCTAAGAATTAGAATAGGCTACTTGCAATAAGAATGGTGATTTTTATTTTAAGGGTTCCTAAAGGGGAAAAATGGAAGAGCATACATGCAACATTCCGCTCTTTGCCAAATAAAAATTTAATCTAAATAACTAAGTAAACACAAAAATCTTTGAAAATATGAGTTCATTTTTAAGGCCAAATGGAAAATGAGGTTGTGTTCCTTTGACCCCTTGGTCTTAGTTTCAAACTTTAAAAGCATTCACCATAAACATCTAAATTTATTTTTTTAAACAACAAAACAAGGTTCCTAATTGATTTTTAAGCATGAAAAAGGTGATATAAATATGTTTTTAAAAAATGTCAAGCTTGGTCCTATAGAAAAATGTTATCATGTCCTTTAGCCTTGAATCTCTTATAGGTTTGAAATATTGAACTTTAAAAAAAGAGCTCTTAGGTCTGTGTTTTGAGAAAAACACAATGATCAACATCAATTATATAACCAATGATAGTTACATTTGCTAACTGATGGAAATTATCTAAAAAAAATTGGTTATACCAATGTGATCAATGAAAAGTATCCAAATGATGTCAATTTTACTAACTAAATTTTTTTAAGCTATCCAACTGATGTCAGTCTTACTAGCTAATGTCAGTTATTGTGTAAACTTGTGGCAAATAAAAATGGCAAAATAAAGTTAGAAAATAAAATTTTAATAGTTTTAATGACATAAATGAATATTTTAAAGCTAAAAAATTATATTATTCATGTATGGGATGTGTCTGGTCCCACTTGGCATGTTATTTGTGAATATAGGAATTTGACTCAAGAGAGGATGGTTAGTATGGTGTTAGTTTCAAAATGAAAAAAACACACTAACTAGAATAAAATCTCTAGGACTAGACACTAGGAAGAACTTAGTTAACAAACATGAATAAAACACAAAACTAAAATGAAAAATAAACCTTATTTTACTTTCCTTGGATGCTCTAAAATTCTTGTTGTAGTGGCTTGCTTAGTTTTTGCTCATGAAGTCCTTGGCAATGGAAGCTTGGATACCTCCATCTCTCCTTATCACCTTTTTATTATGGCTTGGCATGGCTTGGAATCAATTTGGCATGGTAATACTAGATGAAATGGATTCTTAAATATATTTTTGGATTATAAATTTACACCAAAATATCTTAGAAATGGTGTTCACTACCTCTCTATTTATAGACTTTTGCAAATAGCTAGAATCAACCTGAATCATCCATCTTAGGATTAACATGTGTGGCTAAGGATTAATACAATTATGTAATTAAAATTTATAAATAGGCTCAAAAATATTTGGGATAGAGGAGAAATTAAGAGGCATGGAGGGCTTTGATGAGGCATGAGAGGCTTGAATTCTGATATTTGTGGTATTTATGGCATAAGGATGTCTTCCCAAGAAATGAGGTCATTTGATGATGAAGATATTAAATATTCATTTCAAAATAAATTAGTCAACAAGTTTATATGGATTTATTTATTAGGATATAATTTGGTTTAATTATCTCTTAAGCATGATTAAGCACTTTTTGCACAAATTACTCAAATTGATCAAAATGCCTTGTTATTGATTTAAAATTTGACTGGATTATAATTTAAAGTCAATGCATTGGATCCATTATTCCATTTAGGATGTTACTAGCACTAAATAATAAAGACACATATCTTATGAAATATATTTGATAGGTCCAAAGCACCCAGGTGCAAAATTGGCATTTTGACTCAAATGATCTGATCAAAGATAGCTGGCCAATAAATTACATTGCCCAATTTAGGGACACCCTAGCCAAAATTAGCATTCTAATATGTATATTTCATATCATTTATCATTTTTTAGTGATTTTAGGCCAAATTGTACATTTTTGGTGGAAATTGGTCAAAATCTTGGTTGGAGGTCATCGATGGCCAGATTTAGGTGTCTACAACATGGTTGGATTTTCCTATGGAAGGAGATCATCTAGTCCAAATTTGAGATCCTACATCAAAGAACATAAGAAGTTATTGATGTGAAAAAATCCATGCTCATGTATATTGATAGGGTCCCCATACTTTGTTATTTTTTAATGTGTTAAAGCTCGCTCAAGATCGATGGTGCATAATTGCTCCAAGGAGTTAAGATGTAATGAGATTATGATAAGTGCATGGTGTTTAATGTCTACAAAAGGTAGAAGATAAGGATCTAATGGTGAGCGGTAATTCATACAATTCATCAAATAATGAGCATTGATAATTAAATTCTTGACTAACCTGTAGAGATCGATAGAGCATGTTGAGTCAAAGTTCATAGATTAAATGAAATAAAGTCAACTATTATATGTTTAACATTTGGCTTTGGTAGTATATACATTAAATATCAAACAATTTTTATGGTGTGAGATTGATCCTAAGCTAAGAGTTTATGATATTCAATCTTAGTGACTGAAGGTTAACTATGATTGTTTATATTTGGATATTTAAAATTGTGAAGGAAATACCAATGTCTAGTTTTTAGACTATAGATTTTGATATAGGATGAATTTACTATTATAGTAAAAATAAAAGTGGTGGAAAAATCTAACTTGAATTTGGAAATATAGATTAAAATATTTGAATGTGTGTATAGAAAAATTTATTAAGCTCCAAAGTTGACTATGTTTTTGTATATATTTTGTAAGTGACTTGAGAAGAATATTTGAGATCATGCAGATGTTTAGTTAATGTTTCATGGTGAATTGGATATTGAGGAGTATTATAGACTCAATGGGGATTATATTTAACTATTTTTTAGGTGTGACCAATATATATTAAGTATGAATAATGTTTAAGAAGTTGACTATTTGTTCATTATTGGCATTCCTGTGTATAAGGTTTTTATTTAAGTTGTTCAACATATATAGAGGTGAGCTAAAGTGACTATGATATTTTGAGGATTTAGTAGGGGACATAAGGGTAGGACTTATATGTTATAATTGGTATTAATTTCTTATTTTTCTTAGAGATATATCAAAAATGTGAATGGGTCTCCATAGGACCTAAAAGTGACTTAGGCCTATTTTGGAAGGGGATAATGCTTAAGTGTGACCCATATGAGATGACTTAAGTATGAAGTAATGTTTTGTGGAAAAAAAAATATTGTGATCTTGATTAATTCATGATTTCTCTATATATAGTAAAACTAGATGTGTTGGGTTCTATATTTTCGTGAGAGAGAGACTTGGGAGAGATTGAAGAGAGGCTTGTGTGTGCTTGGTGGAGTGAAGGATAGGTAGTGTGATTATTGGTGGATTTAATGAGAAGAATAAATTGTTGACTATGTGTATGAACTATAGGTCATGTTTATAATGATATTATAGTGTTATTATAGTGTAAATTTATACAAAGTAATCTAAGTATGTATATGAGGGTTGTTTGAGTGAAGAAGGAGAGAAAGTGTGGCATGCCTATGTGAGAGGCTTATTTAAGAAAGTGAGAGAGTTTGTGTAGATATGAGATAATCCAAAGATCCATCATCAGGTGTTAAATACATTTATATTAATGTATAAGTGTTATTTCCTAAGAATGTCTAAAGGACTTGATCTTCCTTAGGGGCAGTTGCTCTTTGTGAAATAGGGTTTCACTAAAAGACCTTTGATCTAAAGGACTTGACTAAGGTTATAAGACAAAAGGACTTGATCGAAGGTTCTTGATCATAAGGATTTTATCAATCTCTTTTTTATTATCATCTTATAGGATAGTAATCCATGTGTTTATAGGCTTGAGAGTGGGTTTTATTCCCTAAGAGGATTTCATAGGTACATCTTTTGTTGTGTATGTGATGTTTCATTTTGTTCATTATTCACTGCTATGAATGATATGTATGCTTCATGAATGTTTTTTTTTGAATGCTTAAGTATTTAAAATAGTTTTGAAATTTATTTGGATTATTTTCCACCATTTATTCACCCCTCTCTAAGTGAATTATACCTATAACATATTTAATAGAATGATAAAATAAATAAATTGATCCTAAATCAAATTATAATTACCACCATCTAATTGATCTTTAATGTTATTAATTTTAGCTAGACAATTCAGAACTTTTTCATTACCCTTCAAAAATATTATCAAAAATTCATAAATTAACTTAATGATATTTAAGAGACAAGTGCCATTTCACATGGATTCAAGGAGTTTCCAAGCTTTTCAAGGAGATTCCTAATTACCAATGTGGAGTAGGAATTCATCCTTAAAACTCCATAAGATAATGGACATAACTTCCTATGATTTTTGTTGAAGTGTATTGGTAAGTCAGGGGGTCACATGATGTCTAAATGGGGATTTCTCAATATCAATGAAAATATTAAATAATTTGTGGGCCATGAATTTAGATTTAATATGAATTTTCCATATTTTATAGTTATTTCCATTAATCATTTGGGATTTTTCTAAGGAAAATTGAGGCAAGCCATGGATTCAATTTAAACATGATAGTATCTAAATGATTAAGAAATAACCTTTTTGTTGGAGAGTTATTAATGATTTCATGGTGATGTCATATAGGTGTCCATGTGAGTGGATGAAGGGCCTTGTTAGTTTAAGTGACAATGACAAAGTGTGCAATGTGTTTGTCCTAGTATACTTGAAGGAGGCTTGGTTGATCTTTAATTTTGGCATTGTTAGAGATGTTTAGGGATGAGTATGGTGATTTAAGGATGTGAAAGGGATCCTATTAGAGTTTAAGGATGATTGGAGTGCTTGTGTGCATGAGTGGAATTCATTTTTTTCTTCATTATGTTCATTTAGGCATAATTGGCTCTATGATAGATAAATATGAGGAGGCTTTTTAATGTAGTTATATGTAACACATGTGAGGATCAAATAGCTATATTGATATATGGTTGGATTCTCATATGTGAGGAGATCATATGATTCAAATTTTAGATCATGTATTTAGCACAATAAATAATATATTGGTGTAAAATTGGTCCCTTAGAGAGAAGTCCACTTAGTTTCAACACTTAGCCAAAATTTTAAAGAAGATCTAATGGTCCAAATTTCATTGAATCAAAGATAGATGGCATGAAATGAATTTGAGATCAAAGAAATTATTTTTCTAAGCATAAGAAAGAGCTAAGAAATTATTTTAGTGATGTAATATCTTGCATGCATGAGAATTTTAGGAGGAGATGGTCATATGTCTTCATTCAATATTTTGCCTAGTTTCTATGGTTCAAATTTGAGAAAATGTGAGTGAGCAAGGTAAAAGATATATCTCTAAAAAGTAGGCCTTCTAGGTAGACTGAAATGGTCCTGATACTTAGTCATTTTTTACATGATATTAAAGATAAGGACTAGATGGAGATTCAATAGTTTATGGGAGGTCATGCATCTAGATCTATAATGTGTAGTAAGTCAAATGGGTCAAAGTGTTTAATGCTTAAACTAGTTAAATATCAAGTTCCTTATAAAAATATCAATGTAACATGTTTTTACTAAGGTGTTAAGAATTATTGAGATGAGAACAAGTGTTTTATGTTTAACATTGAACAAAGGTAAAGACCAAGCTTCTTCAAAAGATCAATGGTGAGCGAGTGTTCATACTAATCAAAATCAATTGTGCAAATTTTGGTCAATGAGATCAAAGTGATATCTATTTAACATTATTAAAAACTATTCTCCTTATAATAAGATTGATGGTACATGATTACTCTATGTAACAAGGACATGAGATGATACCATGGTGTTTGAGGTTTAACTATGACCATTGGCATTTGAATTTTTTAAAGGGAAAAACTAGTGCTCTATATTTTGGATATAAATTTTGATCTAGGTTGAATTTAATGGTGGTATAAAAAATATATATAGGACAACATGGTGCATCTAGTGAACCTAGTTATATGGTATGATTGTTTGTAAAATCAAATATATTATGCTACAAAGTTGATTATGTGTTTGACCATGGACTATAAGTGATTGAAGAAGGATAATTGAGCTTGTGTTTAATTTTTTTCAATTTTTCATGATGACTTAGCTTTTATAATGTGTTTTATAATCCATGAAGATCTTTTGTATGGATTATGGAGGTGTGTTAAATCTATCCTGAGTATGAACAATGCTTCATAAGATGATTATGTGTTATTCATAGTGTTCTTATATACAAGGTATATGTTTGAGTTGATTCAACATATGCAGAGGTGAGAAAAGATATTTGTAATCATTTGAGTATGTTAAAGGGGTCATGATTAATGGAAACATGCATTTATAAGCGATCTTATGTTTTTGTTTTGCTTGATGAAGTGCTAAAGTGGTGAATAGGTCTCCATTATACCTATAAGTGATTTTCAGGCCTAATTGAAACATGTTATTGCTTAAGGGTGACCCATGGGTGATATAGATGACCTATGTGGAAGGTATTAAGTAATGTCTTGATGTGATATATGCCTTAAGGGCTAAGGCATGCCTATTGGCCAACCAAGATGGTGATGATCATGAATGCTCTATAAATAGTGAAACCAAATGTGATAGTTTCTAGACTTGTGAGATGTTTGGGTGAGTATAGATAACATTGGTGTGAAGGAAAAAGAGAGGGTGTGTGCCCATTGGATGGATAAATGAGTAGAATAGTTTAAATACTATGTGTATGACTTATAGTTCATATTTATGATGTTATAATAGTGCTCTTGAAAGTTTAGGATGAGTGAAGAGGTTTAGAGTGATGCAAAAGGATGTTTTGGATGTCTTATGAGTGAGTGAAGGATAGATGGTAACTATGTGAGCTTGGTGGCTAAATTGAAAGATAAATCAAAGTATGGAATATGTGTATGACTATTTGGTCATGTTATTAATGTGATGATAGATTTGTTACTAAGGAGTGAAGAGTGATCCAAAAGGTGTCTTTGGATGCATTGAGTGTGCAAAGTTAAAGATAGTTGATATAATTTGCATCTCCATTAGATTGGTAGTAAATCAATGTTAAAGAGATGTTCTATTCTTAGATTTTGTTTTCATTTCTCAATATCTATGGGTTGTAGCATTTTTTGAAGGTGAAACTTTGAAAATGTCTAGTTGTTATGGTAGCTCAACTTGACAGGTGTAGTAGCTCCTTATGGGATTGTAGTCTCACTAAAATAAGGGATGGTAGTTCCTTGACCAGTTGTAGTTGGTCTAAATTGGTTATTTTTATTATAGGGTAGTAGTATAATTAAAAGTTCTAGTGAGGTTTTCTCCACCAAGAGGGTTTCCCACATATGTCTTGTGTTGTGTACTTAATCTTGTATTGTTTCACTTGTTCATTGTTATAAATGATGTGTATGCTTCATGAATGCTTTTGATAATTGATTAAGAATTTGAAAGGATTGAAATTAAAGTTGGATTATCTAGTCTCTCTTATTCACCTCCCCTCTCAATTATTTTAACTCTAATAATTGGTATCAAAGGAGGTCTTTTAGAGGAAGCATAACAAATTGAAGGAGCTCCTAAGTGGTACAAGATGGCTAAATAGTTGAAAAAAGAAAATTTTGAGTTGAGATCAATGTTCAAAAGTCTTGAAGAACATATTAGTCATATTGAAGAGAAAACATGTAGAATGAAGGATGACATGGTTAAATAATCTAAGAGGGATAAAGAGACTATCCATGCTCTTAGAATTTAGATAGAGGCTATATGTTCAAGGATGAGATCTAAAGAAGTTGAATATGTTCAATTGAATACTAATCATGTTTCCATTGAAGATGAGTATGAAAAGGTCATAATCAATATTAAAAAGTTTAACAAGATATAAAATAAGTACGATAAGCCTATGTATGTCAAGGAGAATGCAATCATAGTTAGTGTGAAGACACAAGTGTAAGATCTAGAGGCAACAGTCAAGAATCTATAGGTCTTGATGAATAAAAATCTAAATCAAAAGATGGAACAATTAGAAAATAAAGTCATGACTTAATCAAATGTGATCTTATCCAAGGACAAAAAGGATTCCTTCTCAACCAAAAGGGTCAAGAATGAAAATTCATGGATCAATAATGATCAATAAAAAAGGAGGTCAAATATGAACAATGTATTCAATGGGTATTTTCAATGATTGGATTTCCACCCTTGAAGAAAAAAATAGTCTTATTCATCCAAATGGTATAATGGAATCATATCTTTTACTATGGGTGACAATTTATTTGAGATGAATCTCTATATTTGAGGGCTAGCTCCCTTGATGCACCTATGAATCTCTATCTATCCTAATCTATCGATTGTTTATGAAAAGAGAGAAAATGAACAACAAAAAGAAATAAATGGTGATGTACCAATATGTATTATTCTCTAACTTTGATTATAATCAATACTTAAATAATGACAAGGTTTTCTTACACAAGACTCATGACCCTTTATGCATTATTACATTAGTGTTTTGCCTATTAGATTTATTAGGTATTCAACATTCTAGAGGGAAATAGACAATTATACAAAATAATGACTTTTAACCACTTCAAAAATGTCTATACACTTGTTAGAGAATACTAACAAGGACATATAACAAAGATTTATTTGCATGTTTGGTGGGTAATCAAGGATACAAGTTAGGAAAGATAACTTTCATTAAATGAGAACAACATGATATTAAACCAATATAAAAAAATGTAGTGTGTGAATCAAAAAATTTGTATTACTTTCTTCAAGAATTTTCAATACAAATCTAGTCAGAGTTTTGTCATTAACCAGTGGAGGCTATTTTGAGAATAGGCTAAATACATATATAGTTTTATGAAGGGAGATTGAATGATTGAGATTATAAGATCAATTGGACATGTGACAATCAAGCACATGAACAATTTCCATTGATAGTTACCATAATGACCTTTTCTATTACTGAGTCCATCTTATTTTGGCATCGCTATCTCTTTACTGACTCATTTTTTACTTTACACATTTGTTATTCCCTTTTTTTGTATTCAAATTCACATTTTAAAAACTTAATGGATATTCATTACAATTGGAGTTTGACATTTTGTGTGCATTAGGTAAATTCTATCAGATAATTTATCTGTGCTTTTCTTTGTATTTTTTTATTTAGGAAAAATGTCTTATTCATTTAGTTTGTGAAATTTTCCCAAAATAATTCATTTTTGTCTTTTTCTCTATCTTGGTCGTATTTTATACATTTTGTTTGAGGGAATTCCTTTGGACACTTTGTTTGAAATAATTATTTATCTTCTACTTGTGGGGAAATTATCCTAGAAAATTTTCCTATAAAAAATCCTCTCTTTCTTTCTTGATCCCTTTAAAAATAATCCTTTAGAAATCTTGAAAAGGTACTCCTACCCTTCAGATTTACTAAAAAATACCCTTTCAAAAAACTATTTACCATTTGAAATAATTGTACGCATCCATTTGCCTTTTAGAAAAGTTTTCTTGTACCTTTGGCTTCAAAAATGTCCCCCAAAAAATTTGAAAGCACCTTTCAAAAAATTTAAAATACCCTTTAGAAGAAATGTAAATGACTTTCCCACAACATATAATCCTTAAAAAGAATTGAAAAGGTCCACTCAGCTTGAAAAGAACCCTTTGGGAAAGTTGTAAAGTACCCTTGGGCTTAGAAGATATCCTTCAGAGAAATTGAAAAGGACCTTTAGAAACAAAGTCCTAGACAAATTTTTTTCAAGAATTCACTTGATTTTTCTCATACAAAAAGTCTAAAAGGAAGACTTTGAGACTTTGGCAAAAAATTTGAAATAATTTTTTTGGGAAAAAACTTGAAAGAAATAGTCTTAAAAAAGTCTAAAAGTATATAAAACCCAAAATAAATCACTTATGCTTGGGATAAGGTTTGAAAGGGAAAAAAAATTGAACAAGAACCTGAAGAAAACTTTTTAAAAAGAAATATTTAAGCCTTCACCATGAAATTTTCACAAATCTATTTCTAGACAAAGACACACACTAGACTCATCTAAACATATGAACAAACAATTATTTTTTCAATATGGTTGGCCAATTTTGGTTTGAGAGACCAAAATTTGGTCAACAAAATGGTGAAGTACAGGGGTAATATGCTTTCTATATTGACCAAACTAGGTAATCTTATCCACTTAAGGGCCAACAGAGTCAATGAATTATTTCACATGACTATCAGGGATTCTACCAAAATAAAACATAAAGAAATCAACAAGACCCAACAAAATAGAACAAGACACTAACAAACACATACATGTGCATAAGTACTTAGGTAACATAAACAAAATAGAACAACTATGTACAATAGAAGGAAAAATTTTAGTAACAATGCTTTAGATATATCTCATTGATTGGGATATGTAGCTCCTCTCCATCCAACTTTGAAAGTTGGAAATCATTGTGTTGTTTACACTGTGTGATCATGTATGGGCCACTCTACAAAGAATCAAACTTTATGTGTTTCCAAGGCTTGGCCCTATCTTCATTTCACTTAAGAATAATGTCTCCTCTGAAAATCCTTGGCATAGACTTCTTGTCAAAATGTTTTTTTCTACTACTGGTGAGTAGTCAAGGTATACATTTCCTAGTCTCTTGCCTCCTTAAGCTCCATTAGTTCACATAATCTAACTCCCATGCTATCAGTATCCATCAATTACAATTGATGAGTGAGATCTAAAGTTTGAAATTTTATTGAAATAAGAAGTCTAGCTTCCCTTCCATACACAAGTGTATATGGGGAGTTTATAATTACCCTCTTTAGAGTGATTCTATCAGCCCAAAGGGTTTTTTTCAACTTAGTGTGTCATGTTCATTGATTTTACTCCATTGTCCTCTTCATGATCCTGATCAAATTTTTTTTTTGGACTCTACTAGTCCATTTCCCTGGGGATAGTAGTTAGAGGAAGTGTTGAGGTAAATGCCATGTTTCAAGGCCCATTCACTTGTCCTTGCTCCTAAAAATCCCAATGAATAATCTAAGATGATAGTTGAGGGAGCTCCAAACCATGTTATTATGTTCTCATAGAAATCTAGGATTGAATTTTCATTAGCCTCTTTAAGATCTACAACTTCAACCCATACAATGAAATAATTAGTGGCTGTCAAAACCCACTTGTGACTAGCAATAAGAGGATTAATCATACCTATGAAATCTATACCCCATTACATGAAAGTGTGTTTATCTTGGATTGGATGAAGAGGCAAAGAAACTAGTCTATGTTTGACATCAAATAGGGCACATTTCTAGCATTTTCTCACATAAGCATGGGTGTCTTTGAACAAACTAGGCCATAAATAACTAGCCCTCATGATCTTAGAAATGGTGGTTCTACGAGCAAAGTGACCACCATCTAGGCCATCATAAAACTCACATAATACTTTGTCAATCTATTCTAACTCAATACATCTCAAAAGTACACCTAAAAAATATTTTCTAAAAAGTACTCCATCCATAAGTACTTAGGGAATAGATTTCAATCTATAATACCTTCTTTTGGCTCTATTAAGACCCTATAGACACTCACTAGATTGAATGAAGTAGATCATGTCATGTGTCTAACCTCTCATGACTGAAGGTGTAACTATTATAGGATCATCATGAAATTTCAAAACAACCTCTTTTTCTCTTTCAAATCTGAGCCAAGATGCTTGCACAATATTTTCCTTTTCACTAGCCTGGTTGTCTTGATCTCTACACCACATTTCATTACTTTGGTGATCTATCCTATCCTTTTCTCATTCAAGTCTCTACTCAACATAAAATATTTCACACTAGGATGAGGCACAAAAAAGTGAATTTTATTACTAGAAAACATGTGCCTAAATTTCTTTAAGCTTCTGATTATATCAAACACTTATTTTTCAATGTATGTGTACTTTACCTCATATCCATCTAAACCTTGATTGAAGAATGCAATAGCTTGTTCCAAATTTTCATCATTTTCTTGGATCAGAATGGTAGAAATTACCTCTTCATTTCCATAAGTGTACAAATTAAAATCCTTGGAGAAATTATGACTTGTAAGAGTAGTAGCTTGGGCAATGGCTTGCTTGATCTCCTCAAAACTTTCTTTTCTCTTTCCTATCCAGTTGAATATCTCATCTTTTATCAACATGGAGGTCAAGGACTTGGATAGATTAGTAAAATCAAGAATGAATATCCTAATGAAATCAATCTTTCCAAAGAAACTTTGTATACCCTTTTTGTGTTTAGGCGAAGACAATGCTAAAATAACACTTAACCTTTATGAATCAATGGATAGACCTTTCTTTGAAATAATGTGGCCCAAGAGATTTCCCTCATGAATATAAAATACACACTTCTTTGGTTTTAGTGAGATACCAAACTTTCTACACCTCTATAATACCTATCTTAGGTGATTCAAATGGTCATTTGCATCTTTGGAGAAAACTGTCACATCCTCCAGATAAACCAACATAATGTCATTGATCAGTCCTTGAAAGGTCATATCCATTACATGTTATAAAGTGGTTCCATCATTTGATAATCCAAATGGTATATTATTGAAGGCATATGCACCTCATTTGGTGGTAAATGTTTTCTTATATTTATCACTTTCATTGACCATAATTTGATTATATCTAGAATAGCCATCAAGGAGAGTAAATATTTCACTACTAGGTACAACTTGTAGAATTTGCTCCATAGAAGGGAGAGGACAATGATCCCTCAAATATACTCTATTAAAGCCCCTAAATTAAACACACAACCTGATTTCTCCATTTTTCTTTCTAATAGGGACTAAATTGGCCAACCAAGAAGAATGCTTGATGGGAAAAATGATTCTAGACTCAATCAATTTAGTCAGCTCTTTCCTCATGAGAGGTTTAATATTGGGATTGATTTGCCTTTGTTTGATAGGTTTATAATTTTCATCTAAATATATAGTGTGTTGAGCTAAGCTTGGGTCAAAACCCTTCAAATCATTGTACTCCCATGCAAAAATGTCACTAAACTCTTTGCATAGTTTAATGAAATCATGTTTTTCCTTACTAGTGGATACCTTCCCAAGTGCAAGCAGCCTATCTTTAAAGATTTCTATTCTTTCATAGTTTTATTTATTAGTGGAAATTAATACCTCTTCCTTCTTTATCTAGTCATATTCATTCAAAATACTCTCAAGATTCACTAAACCTTTAGGAAGCTTATTAGACTTTAGTTGGATAATTTGGTTTCCATATCGTTGGTGTAGCTTAAACTAGTTCTTGGTAGATAACATAGCTTTTTCTTGTAGGAAAAGTGATATTTATTTACCAATATCAAAAATCTACCAATTTGTGGCATTATCTAGTACAAAAGTTCTCACAATCACCTTCAAATGGGGTTGGTTCCTATCTTCTCTTATGCCCTTTGGAACATCAAATTGAGCACAAATAGATTCCAACCTATCAGCATGATTATTATCTTATATTGGAATAGAGATAATGTTAAAATACATGAAGTATTTTACAATATCCCAAACTCTGTCTTTATAATATTTGATCAAGGATTTCTTAGTCAAATTTTGCCCTCTTACTTGATTGACAACTAGTTCACTATCACCAAATACTTGCAATTCCTTGACACCTCTTTTACTTTCCCATTCAAAACCATGAATGAGGGCTTCATATTCATATAAATTTCAATTAAAAGAGAATTTAAATTTTAAATTTTAAAATTACCTATCTTTTGAAGGTGAAACTAATAATCTCCACCACCTACACCAATCTTTCTTCTAGATCCATCAAAGAAAACCTGCCAAATATCATTCATATCCTCACTTGATTTCATCAAATTAGGAATGAAAGAGTCTTTCTCATGTATATATTAGACTTATAGACCAGATTTTTCAATAAATTTGTATGGATCATGTTCATAGTTGTTATCTCCCCACTCATCTAGGAGCAAGTTAGAAAATCCTTAAAGAGAAGATGATGGGGATTGGTCAATGGGAAAATCTTCTTCATCAATGATAGAATAGTTGACATTTTATGCCATAGTTGAATATGGTTCCAAATTATCTCTATTAATGGTTTCTAAATCAATCTTCACTTTACTACCATATTTTATTCTAAACACCATGTATGACCAATTCACTACTATATATCCACCTATCTTAGAAGTGAAGTCCCTTGATGGACAAGGGGAAAAATAAGGAGGTAGATATAATTCCACCACATCATGAGGGATTGAAAAATTAGGACAATAATGAAGGGTCAAATTCAAAACTTTCATAGTCCCCAAAGTTTTGACTGGTGATCCATCTAATTGCAAAACTCCTTTAGTCATTGACTCATATTTGAGACCTAGTTTGTTTGCTATGCATTTCAGCATAATTGAGGTACTTGATCTACTATATATGACATAATTATGAACCAAGTAGTCACAAATTATTAGGTATAAGTATAAAGGAATATTTTTCTCAACCTTATTTACTTTACTATCTATAGATTGAGTTTCATTGACCAAAACTACTTTTTTACTTCATAGCAAGTCGGCTTTTCTATCCAATCCATGAAATTCCTTTTGAAACATAACTTTATGTCCTATAAATTCTAGATAATCCAATAATTAAATTTTAATATGAAGATTTTTCATCTTATTTAAAACATTAATGGAAGGATTAACTACTTTGCGATTTTATTTTTGAACATTTGCACGTTGTCATGTAACATATGGAGACAGAGTTGTAAAATTTGATTTGAAACTCGGAATTTTATAATTTTATTATGGTTTAGGAGTTGAAATATCCCCACATCTCATTTGAGCTACTATATGGGTCATAACATGTCCTTGACTAGTTACTTTATTTATATCTTGACTAGTTCCCTAAACTTCATCAACAATACTCCTCTTAGACTTAGTGTTGGAAAACAACACTAGTATGTTGATTGGTTACATTCCCAACAAAATTGATTGCACAAAATTCACCCTCAAAATGATTTATGAGGGTGTAATTAGACTAATGTTGTCTATTATCCATCCCAAATGACATTGGCATCTCAAAATTTGAAAAGTGAGATGTTTGATCACCTTGTGTCGACATACCTTTATTTTTCATTTCATTAGCATAAGCCACCTATACTTAGCCATGTTCAAAAGATGGATAGTTGGGCTTCTCTTAAACTAAAATATTTTTAGTGGGAACTAAGGCTTTGGAGGATTAGGTAGCATTGGGATTATAGTTTTGGTATGGCTTTACATGAGTGATTTAACCTTGTCCTTGATTATTATTTTGCAAGGGTGGCCTACTTGTTTGCCAGCCAAATTGATTATATGATTGATATGGCCTATAACATTGAGCCTATTGACTTTTGAGAGTAAAAAATTTATTGGTAAGACTTTGAAGTGGAATTTTGACTTCATTAATCTCATTTGAAGGAGAAATGACAAATCTCTCTTGAGTAGGTAAAAGGGCTATAAAAGTCAATGCACTTTGACTAGGAAAAGGCAAATCAGGGAAAAGTGGCATTAGAGGTCTAGGAGCTATCTTTCCCATGTGTATAAGAAAATTATCAGCATTTATGGCTATTTCATATGTAGTAGGAAATGTTTTTTCACCCATAGAATGGATCATCACAACAATATCACTATTTAATTCTTTTAAATAGTATAAAAATGAATAATTTGTAGTTGGCCTTACAAGAATTGGAATCCTATCCCATATTTTTTTAATTTAGTATTTAAATCCTACATGAATTCATGAGGTTCCCTCTTTATTATGGTCAATTTCTCAACTAGAAATAGATGATCACTCTTTTCCCCAAACCTATCAGTCAATAGAGTTCCCAACTCATCCCAAGAGCCGATAGAATTTATATGTAGGGTCCCATACCAGTCCAAAAATTTTCCTTTAAAGGACAAGGTGAAAAACCTAATAGCCACATTTTATTAAATAATATTATGAATATTACAAATGTTTTCCATATTTATGATGTGTTTAATGGCAATAATTGGACCATCTACACTAAAATATGGGACACTTTTGAGGGTAGATCCTAGAATTTTCTCATATTGGGCAAGACGTTAGTGAGATACCCCTGTGAAAGGCATAAAAGGTTTTCTTATAGCCATATTTGGATGTTTATGAGTATTAGGAAAATAATTTAATACAAAATTGGAAGCTTTAAACACAAAATCTCTTTTATAAGGATGAGTGTTACCAAACTTGGACCTTTGAGCGAAATATGGAGGCAACTCTTCAAATGTTAAAGGTAGATGAGTAGCAGTAGATCTAGTTATCACCTTTGGCATAGAAAATATAAATAATCATAAAACAATAATATATATTCTTTAATGGAGTCACCAAGTACTAAATACAGATGTATCTTTTATTCAACAATGTCAAGACCAATAACAATCTTGAAAAATCTTTTAGGACAAATGGTCCCATCGGGCATGCCAAAAAAATTTGATGTTTGGATTTGTACATTTGAATAAAAACTCAATATTATTTATCCAATCAACATAATGTAATAATATCTTTTACTATGGGTGATAATTTCTTTGAGATGAATCTCTATATTTTAGGGTTATCTCCCTTGATGCACCTATGAAGCTTTATCTATCCTAATCTATTGATTGTGTATGAAAAGAGATAAAATGAACAATAGAAAGAAAGAAATGGTGATAAAACAATATGTATTGTCCTCTCAATTTGACTATAATCACTACTTAAAGAATGAAAATGATTCCTTACACAAGACTCATGACCCTTTATGCATTGTTACATCAGTTTTTCACTTGTTAGATTCAAAATGTATTCAACATGCAAGAGGGAAATAGATAATTCTAGAAAATAATATGACTTTGAACCACTTAAAAGAATTTTATACACTTATTATATAATATTAATGAGGACTTGAAATAAATATTTGTCTACACATTTGGTGGGCAATCAAGGATACAAGTTAGGAAAGATAACTTTCACTGAAAAAGAACAACATGATATTAAAATGATACACAAAAATGAGTGTGTGAGTGGAAAAATTTGTCTTACTTTTTTCAAGAGTTCTTAGTACAAATATGGTCATAGTTTTGTCATTAACCAGTGGAGGTTGATTTTAGAATAAGATGAATACATATATATAGTTTTTTGAAAGGAGATTTAATGATTGATATTTCAAGATCAATTAGACGTGTCAATTAGGAACATGAATAGTTTCCATTAATAGTTACAAGAATGACCTTTGCTATTATTGAGTCCATCTTGTTTTGGTGTAGATGGCTCTTTGCTGAATCATTATTTACTTCACACATTTTTTATTCCCTTTGTTTTCATTCAAATTCCCATTTTAAAAACTTAACATCTATTCATTGTAACTAGAGTTTGAAATTTTGAGGGCGATCAGGGAAATCCCATCAAATAATTTATTTGTGCTTTTATTTGTATTATTTTCTTCTAGAAAAATGTCTTGTTCATTTATTTTGAGAAATTTTCCTAAAATAAATCATTTTTTTTGTCTTTATCTTGTTCTTCTTTCATACTTTTTATATAAGGGAATTCCTTCAGACACTTTATCCGAAAGAATTCTTTGTCTTCTATTTGTGGGTAAATTATCGCACATAATTTTCCCATAAGAAATTATTTCTCTTTCTTACTTGATCCCTTTAGAAATTATCCTTTGGCAATCTTGAAAAGGTACTCCTACCCTTCATATTTATTGAAAAATACCCTTTGATAAAATTGTTTTCCCCTTTAGAAGAATTGTAAACATCCATGTGCCCGTTGAAAAAGTTTTCTTGTATATTTAACTTCAAAAATGTCCCTTAGAAAAGTTGAAAGAAACTTTTGAAAAAGTTAAAGTGCCCTTTAGAAGAAATTTAAATAACTTTCCCATAAGAAATGACCCTTTAAAAGAATTGAAGAGGTCCACTTAGCTTGAAAAGATCCCTTCGAGAAGTTTGAAAAGTACACTTCGGCTTGGAAGATATCCTTTAGAGAAACTAAAAAGGACATTTAGAAACAAAGTCCCAAACAAAAAGTTTGCAATAATTCACTTGATTTATCTCAGACAAAAAGTCCAAAAGAAAGACTTTGAGACTCTAGAAAAAATTTTAAAAGAATTATTTTGGCAAAAAACCCAAAAGAAATAGTCTTGAAAAAAAGTTTGAAAGAATACAAAACTTGAATGAACTTACTTGATTGGAACAAAATTTGAAAGGAAAAAACACTTGAACAAGAACCCAAAGAAAACTTTCTAAAAGGAAATATTTAAACCTTCACCATGAACTTTGCACAAATATTTTTCTAGACAAAGGCACACACTAGACTCATCCAAACATATGAACAAATAACTATTTTTTCAAATATAGATGGCCGATTTTTGTTTTAAAGACCAAAATTTGTTCAATAGATATTGCTTCTCTTGCAATCAATTTGGTCATATATTTAAGGATTGTGCTCTCTCTCTAGAGATCACAAAGGATATCATATATTATAATTATAACCAACAATGCCATATAGCTAAAAACTATAAAAGATTCTTTTGTAAAAAGCTATACAATTCATTAACACCATCAAATGTTTCAAGGAGACCAAGTCTAAAGAAAAAAAGAAGAAAAATCTAAGCAGTTCACCAAAAGAAGAGTTATTTTTTGTTCAAGCAGCCTTGCATACTCAAGAATATGAAAAAAAGAGATGGATCATAGATAGTAGATGCTTAAATCATATAATAGGATACAAGATCAAGTTTATCTCTCTCAAGAAGACCAACCCAGATGTAGTTAGATTTGGTGACAACAATTATACTAACATAGTAAGCAAAGGTTTTGTGAGTTTGGATAATGGTCACACTAGGACTGAGAATGTCTTATATGTATAAGGTGTAAAACATAATCTTTTAAGTGTGATCCAAATGTGTAAGTAAGGAGATGTTGTAACTTTTTATGATGTTGTATGTAAAGTAAGAAAGGCAAATTCTAAAAGATTAGTTTCAAATGTTCATAAAATAGATAAAAATATATATATGTATTCCATGAATCCAATAAGGAGTACTTCATGAGTAAATTAAAAGAAAGATGGATTTGACATAGAAGGCTTGGACATATAAATTTTGATAATATGGTAAAGATTAGTAATATTTATAAGATACATATTTCTCTTTGCAAGGCATGTCTTCATGGAAAATAAACCAAAATAAGTAAAAAACAAAGGAGTTATCCACTATCAAGCCATTGGAGTTGATCCACACTAATCTATGTGGACCTATGAGAGCTTAAATTATTCAAGGTAATAGATACTTCATACTTCTCATTGATGATTTTACTAGGATGACTTGGATATTCTTTCTTAAATAAAAATTAGAATATTTTTCAAGATTTGTGGCATTCAAATCTCTTGTGGAAAATGATAAAGCTTGAAACATCAAGTGTGTGATATTAGATAGAGGAGGTGAGTTTTGGTCTTATAAGTTTGATGATTTTTTTGAAGAACAAGGGATAAGAAGAAAATATTCTACTGCTAGAACACCACAATAGAATGGTGTTGTTAAAAGGAAGAATGGGACTATTGTAGAGATTAGTAGAACCATGATTCAAGGAGAAACATTATCAGATGGATATTAGGAAGAGGAAGCCAACACTCCAATTTACATCCTAAATAGGTGCAAATTACAGTAAATGGTGATAAGACTCCTTATGAGTTATGAAATAATAGAGTGGCTAATCTCAAACATTTCAGAGTGTTTGGGAGTAGGTGCTTCATCAAAAGAGATGAAGAGAATATTGGCAAATTTTATTCAATAAATGATGAGGGAATCTTCTTAGGTTACTCTTCAATCAGTATTGCCTATAGTTGATTCAACAAGAGACTTCACAATTTGTTGAAAGTTCAAATTAAGGATAAATGAGACAATTAGATTCAAGAAGCCAAAATTGAGGATAAGTGACTCAATTTAGAATTTTATTTCAAAAAATGATGAAGATGAAGAGGAAGAAGAAAGACAAGACTCTAAATCTCCATCTAGAAGAATTGAGAAAGATCATCCAATCTCTCAACTTATTATAAATGTTGATGCAAGGTTGTAGACTAAAAGGATAAGGTTGATCAATAAAATTTCAACAAGACTTAGATTTTTTATCCATGATTGAAGCCAAAAATTTATGGAAGATAACAAAGATGAAATTTGGAATGATGAAATGGATGAATAAATTGATCAAATAGAAAAGAATGAAACATGGGACTTAGTTCCAAAGCCAAAAGTTAAAAATGTCATAGGTACCAAGTGGGTTTTAAAAAATAAGATGAATGAGAAAGGAGTCACAAGTAACAAGGTTATATTGGTGTGTAAATGATATGCTCAAGTTGAAGGAATAGATTTCAATGAGACTTTTGATCCTGTGGGAAGAATGGAAACAATTAGACTCTTATTTTCATATGCAAGTTTCAAAGGTTTTTTGGTATATCAAATGGATGTGAAATATTCATTATTTAATGGAAACTTATAAGAATAAGTCTATATTGAGTTACCTAAAGGATACCTCATGTCAAGTAATCAAGATTTTGTTTGTAAATTGAAGAGGGCTCTATATGGTCTTAAATAAGCTCCTAGAGCTTGGTATGAAAGGTTA
Organism: Torreya grandis; assembly: GCA_037957365.1. Taxonomy (NCBI): domain Eukaryota; kingdom Viridiplantae; phylum Streptophyta; class Pinopsida; order Cupressales; family Taxaceae; genus Torreya; species Torreya grandis. The sequence continues at coordinate 1,321,073 of JARHVA010002639.1, read as the reverse complement.
CATAAGTATCTTTAAAGTCAAGGTTTTAAAAAGGGGGTAGATGATAGTAATTTGTACATTAATATAGAAGGCAATAACTAATTGATAGTTTTTCTATATGTTGATGACATATTTTTTGGATTTGACAATGATAAAATGAGTAGAGAATTTGTAAATACTATGAAGACTGAGTTTGAAATGTTAATGTTGGAATAACTATATTTCTTCTTAGGCTTACATATTACTCAAATTGATACAAGGATATTAATTTCATAATCTAGATACATCAAGTATATGCTAAGGAAGTTTGACATGATGGATTATAAACCAATGGATAATCTAATGATCACAAGATCCAAGTTAGGTAAACTAAATGACTCACCAAAAGTTGATCAAATTTTTTATAGATCCATTATTAGAATTCTTTTGTACTCTACTACCTTCAAGATTTATATCTTGAAAGTAGTGGCTCTTGTATGAAGGTTTCAATATGACCATAGATAATCTCACTTAAAATCATTCAAAAAGATCTTGAGATATCGCAAAGGCACCATAGATTATAGTTCATGGTATTTTAGGATATAAGAATTCTCTTTAAAATCATATACTGATGAAAATTGGGTAGGATGTGTGGATGATAGGAGAGGTAATGGTGGTAGGGTCTTATTCATGGGGGAATTATTGGTGTCTTGGCTAATAAAGAAGTAAGCTACAATGTTTCTATCAACTTTAGAAGTTGATTATATAATAGCTTCCTTTTATTACACTCAAGTCATGTGGATGAAACAAACTTTGGAGGATTATAAGGTAAGACAAAATTGACCTTGTCTTATTTATTATGACAATACTAGTTCAATTATTATATCAAATAATCCTATTATACACTCAAAAACTAAGCACATTCTTATCAATTACCATTTCTTGAGAGAAAAAGTGATTAATCAAAGTGTTAAATTAGATCATGTGCCTATAAAAGAGTATCTTTCAAATATTAAGACAAAACTATTGTCAAAATATACATTTGAGTATCTAAGAAAAAATATTGGGTGGTGTTTCTTTCTCTATGTATCAATAAAAGATATTTGGTTAAGGGGGAGAAACAAGTTCATGAGTTTTTTCCAAAGGTTTGTAAAGAATCTATAGTGTGAATGTAGAGTTGGTGGTCATAGAGGTGTCTTAAAAGAGAAGGATATTAAGTCTGTATGGTGGTTATGCATGGTTTTTGGAGGTCTAAAGATGCTAAATAGGTGTAATGACTTAAATATGTTAGGAGGAGTCCCCTTTAGATGTTTCTTGGTGAGTTCCATCAAATTTTAGTATTTTATGGGTTCTTTATTCAATGGTCATAGCGCTTGGTTGAAGAATAATGTTGGCATGTATCAAGAGGAAGGTGTCAAGGCAAGAAGAGGTAGGCTCAAGGTAAGGGGGAGTTTGTATCATATTTCTAAGGTGGTAATCTCATGTTGGTAGTCTTTTTAGGTCCTTAAGATCAGTTGGTGACCCCTTTATCATTGTGTTTAAGGGGGACAAAGTTTTTCTTGTGAGAATTATTGAAGAGAGAGAAGGAAGGTAAGTTGTCTATTGATATATGATGGTTACTTATGTAGTAATATAAAATTAAAAAATTGGTAACTTGAGTGTGACTTATGACATCCATCCCATAGGTCCCTCTTGATTGCTTTCATGACCCTTAGAAGCATCTTTTCATTGATTCCCAATAATTTTTAGCCTTTCAAGACCTCATTCTAGCTTATCTAGGACCCTTTTTCTGTGTTTATCCCATCCCCCGTAGGTTTTTTACCCTCTAGACAATAGTACCCAACATGGACTATAGCATTAGACCCTAGGGTGTCCCCTTTCTAGTGTTGAATATGGAGTCTATTTCAACCCCAAGGTAGAAATAAAGTTATCAAGACATTTTTAACATGAAATATTTATCTTTTACAATGGTGGGACGAATTTTAATTGCTTCCCATATTTTTATCATGTTTTTTGGAAGTGTGTATGATTTAAATATGTTGAGAGAATTAGGGGATTGTGTGGTTGAAACCTCCCCTAATTTTTGCCTCATTTTTTTTGGGATATGGCTATCTCTATGGTTATGGTGCATTTTTCAGTGGATTTTTAAATGAATAATAGGGATGAGAGATAACACATTATCCATTTCATTTTCCATCTCATTTGAGCTCTATAATTCTCTCTTCGGTTGGTGTGATTGGGTTTGAGGTGTGGCTTAGCATCTCAAGAATTCTAGTGTGAGTTTGGGTTAGATAAATTTGTCTCTGTAAGAGGTTATTGTTGAGAGTTATCTTGTACTCTTTTTTATAATATTGTTGATAGCTTCTTGGTGGATTTAACCCACATTGGGTGAACCACGTTATATTGGTGTTATGTGTGTATTTGCTTAGATCTACATTTTCTTTCATATGTCTTTGCTGATATGATTCTAAAGAATGAATTCCATGTTATATATTTTATTACATAATTAATCACTTATTCATAATAACTAGTATCAAATCTAGCTTTAGTGGTTTTGTTAAAGTGGTAAATTTTAGGGAAAGATATTAGCTTGAGCGGGAGCTATGACAAATAATGGTATATCTAGAGTTGAAATATTCAATGGGAATAATTTTTGAATGTGGAAGATTTAGATGGAGGATTAAATGTTTTAGAAGGACCTTCATCTCCCTTTGATGGGGAAAATAGGCCAACCTTCAGGTATGAATCAAGTAGATTAGAATTTGCTTGATAAGAAAGCACTAGGAGCCATACAATTATGCCTTACATCTTCAATTTCCTTCAATATTTTAGAGGAGACGACAAAATTTGGTATGATGAATAAATTAGGGGAGTTATATGAAAAACCCTCTACCTCTAATACAATATTTTTGATGAAAAGGTTATTTAATATGAAAATGTCTAAAAATGGTTTTGTATATGATCATTTGAATGATTTTAATATGGTTTTTAGTATGCTAACTTTGTTTGGTATTAAATTTAAAGATGAAGTTAAGGCTTTATTGAATTTGTGTTCCTTAATTGATAGTTGGGATACCCTGATTATGGCTATGAGTAATGCCATCCCTACTAAGGGAACATTAAAGTTTGAGGATGTTATAGGTGTGATTCTTAGTGAGGAAATGTGAAGGAAAAGCATTTGAGAATCATCTTCAAGGAATGATTTTATGGTGGATACTATAGGGAGACAAAAGGATAGAATCAAAGGAAACCATGAAAAGTCAAAGGGTTGGGGAAGATCTAAATGTAGAGCCGAGATTATATGTTGGAACTGTGGGAAAAGTGGGTACACAAAGAAGGAATGTTTAGAAATTTTGGACAAGAAGACCAAACATGAAGAAACCAAGGAGGTAAATATGACAACAAATAATGTCATTCAAGATGATTTAATTGTTTTCTGGGATAATGTTTATGATTCTTAGGTATTAGATTTAGGGGACTCTTTTCATGCCACTGCACATAGACATCATTTTATTGAATATGGTCAAGAAGATTTTGGAAATTTTTATCTTGGTGATGATAAACCATGTAGTATAGTAAGTAAAGGTTGTGTTCAAGTGAATATGTAGAATGGGAACACATAGATACTAATGGATGTCAGACATGTCCCACAGTTAAGGTAAAATTTAATATCAGCTAGGTAGTTGGACAATGAGGGCTATTAGGTGTTGTTTATAGTAGACTCTTGGAAAGATACCAAGGGTGATCTTATAGTTATGAGAGGTAAGAAAGTTGGTACTTTATATTTTAATAGTAGTGTTGATCACTATAATTTAGCTTTTAGAGATGGAGATGTAACTTTATGGCACTATAGGCTCGATCATATGAATTAGAAGGGCATAGATATCTTGAAATATAATTTTCCTAGATTTAAATAGGTTGATTTGGACTCGTATGATGATTATGTGTATGGGAAGTAGAAGCAAATTAAGTTTCTAAGGGTTGGACCTATGAAGAAGGATAACAAGTTAGAGTTGGTTCACTCAAATGCATGGGGGATAACTTAGGTATGTTTTATTGGTGGTTCAAATTATTATGATACATTTATTGATGATGAAACTAGGAAAGTTTGGGTTTATTTCATTAAGAATAAACATAATTTATTTGAAACATTCAAAAGTGGAAAGCTTTTTTGGAGAATAAAATAGGTCTCAAGTTAAAATGTCTCATGTCAGATAATGGAGGTTAGTATTGTAGCAAAGAATTTGATGATTATTGTTCACAAAATGGAATTTTTTGGAAAAATATGGTTCCAAGAACACCACTAGATAATGGAGTGTTAGAGAGGATGAACAACACAATCATGGAGCATGCTAGGAACATGAGGTTGCATGCAAGGTTTCCCCTCATATTTTGGGTAGAAGTGGTTAGCATAATGGTATATTTGGTTAATAGAGGAAATTTAGTGCCTTTAGATGGAGGCATAACTAAGGAAGCTTGGTCTACTAAGAAATTTAATTATTATTTTCTTAGAATCTTTGGATGTGAGGAATTAGTTCATGTTCCTATGAAAGATATGAACACGTTAGAAGATAAGTCTAAGAGATAAACCTTTATTGGTTATCGTGAGGATGACTTTGGTTTTTGAGTTTGGAGACTTAGAGACAAGAAAATATTCCATGGAAACTAGAATGTTTTGAGGAAATAATGCATGAAAATGCTAGGGAGAAGTGGGAGCAAGCCATAGAAGAGGAATATAATTCTCTCATAGATAACTAGACATGGGATTTGGTGAAGCAACCCAAGGGAAAGAGAGAATTGCAGAATAAGTGGATGTACAAAATCAATGAAGAGGATGGAGGAAAATTTATAAGGCTTGATTGGTGGTCAAGGGGTTTACACAAAATAAAGGTATTGATTTTGATGAGATTTTTCCTCTTATTAATAAGATGACTTATATTAGAACTATGATTTATATAATTGTAGTAGAGGATTTTCACATATAAAAATTAAATGTGAATAATATGTTACTTCATGGTGAGTTTGAAGAGGAATTATAGATGGAGTAGCCATAAGGTTATGAGGTCGAAGGAAAGGAAAAATTAGTGTGCAGACTAAAGAAGAGCTTGTATGGCCTGGAATAAGCTCCATGGAAATGGTGTAATATTTTTTATAGTTTTATGTTGGAAAAGGGTTACTCTAAGTGTCATTATAAATAATTGCATGTATTTCAAGATATTTGAGGATGGTAACTATATTATCCTATGATTGTATTAATATGACATATTGGTTTTAGCAAAGAACATGCAATAGATTCAAGTACTCAAGAAGTAACTTGGTGATTCTTTTTCTATGAATTATTTGGGTTTAGTGAAGTGAATCCTTGGTATGAGGATAAATCATAATAGGAAGGAGAGGAAGTTGGTCTTATCTTAGGAAGAGGATGTGAAGAAACTTTTGGAGAGGTTTAGTATGTAGGATGTTAAGCCAGTAGGGAATCTTTTGGTAGGCCATTTCAAATTATCAAAGGAGCAATACCCAAAGACAAAAGAAGAAAAGCTAAAGATGTACAAGGTAAATTACTCATTGGTAGTTGGTATCTTGATGTATGATATGGTTTGTACTAGGCTAGATATTACCCATGTAGTGGGAGTAGTAAGTAGGTACATGAGTAATCTAGGGTATGAGCACTAGCAAGTAGTGAAGTGGATTCTTTGATATTTGAGAGGAACCATGTTTACAACATCATATTTTAGTGGATTAGACACTACTTTGTGTGGTTATGTGGACTCAAATATTTAAGGGGATGTTGATAGTAAGAGGATTATAATAGGTTGTATATTTACTATTGGGGATACAATGGTTAGTTGGATTTTTTGGATACAAAATGTTGTGGCTTTATCAACCATAGAGGATAAATATGTTGCTAATATAGGGGATATAAAGGAGATGATTTGCTTATAATATTTAATGATTTGGGGCATAATAAATAATTCAGGGGATTACATAGTGATAGTTAGAGTGTTATATATTTATCCAAGAACTCTACTTTCCACTCAAGGATGAAACACATACAATTGTAGTATCATTTCATTAAGACAACTTTGGAGGAAAACATGGTGAAGCTAGAGATGATACATAAGAACCATAATCATGTAGATATGATGAATAAGGTATTCATATTGTAGAATTTGAGGTTATGTTCAGCTTTGGTTGGTCTTCATGAAGATCATGGAGGAGTATTAAATTTTATTCAAGGGGAAACGAACTCCAAGTGGTAGATTGTTGAATATGGAGTCCATTTCAACCCTAAGGTAAAAATAAATTTATTGGGACATTGTTAACATGAAATATTTACCTTTTAAAATGGTGTGATGAATTTTAACCACTTCCCCTAATTATGGCATGTTTTTGGAAAGTGGGTATGAATTAAATATGTTGAGAGAATCGGGGGATTATGTGTTTGAAACCTCCCTTATTTTTTCCCTCATTTTGTGGGGATATGGTTATCTCTATGGTTATGGTGAATTTTTAAATGGATTTTCAAAAGTATAAATAGGGGTGATGGGTAACACATTATTAATTACATTTTTCATCCCATTTTGAGCTCTGTAATTCTCTCTTCGATTGGTGTGATCAAGTTTTAAGTGTGGCTTAGCATCTCAAGAATTCTAGTGTGAATTTGGGTTGGAGAAAGTTATATCTGTAAGAGTTTCTTGTTGATATATTTATTGTACTCTTGTTTATAATATTATTGAGATCTTTTTAGTGGATGTAGACCACATTGGGTTAACCATGTTATATCGATGTTATGTGTGTATTTGATTAGATCTGCATTTTATTTCATATGTATTTGTTGCTATGATTTTGAGGAATGAATTTTGTGTTATATATTTTATTTCATAATTAATCACTTATTACTAACATTTAATGCTTTTATCTAGTAACATTTTGATCTTAGATTACCATATTTCCTAGATTACTCTTTTTCATTGTGTTAACCTAGCATGATTACATTTAACCTATGATCAATAGATCCCTATAAAATCCCATTCAAATTTCATTTATAAGGGCTCAAAAATATCACAAAGAATGTAACAATACAAGCAATAATACTCAAGCATATTTCCCTAATCTCTATATATATCCATCCAATACTATTTCTAGAATATTCAAATCTTAACACTAGTCCCTAGTCATCTCAAACACACCCAATTTAGAATTTTGCATATTCATACACATTAATATACAAATAAAATTGAGAGAAATTCATATAGATTAATACTTCTTTAGAGTATTGGTATGTAGGTAACATGCCCACACAAGTGGTAGAGAAACACATTCAATAAATCTTACACACATTAACCACTTCCCACCTCTTTCTCAAAGTTGGTCAAAACATAATGGATTATAGGGTTTTAAAACAAAATCAAATTTATAGGGAGATCTAAAGACTTCTAGTTATCGAAACATCATAGGTAGGGTCACACAAACCTAGCAAACAAAACCTAAAAAGTTTAGATCTTTAAGATAACAGAGGTAGAGGTGGACTATAACATCAGTCACCAGGGTGTCCTATTTTTATCACTCTTGTCCTTTCATGAAATGAATGTTAGATCATAATTTGTGATAGTGTCTCAGTCATACATAGTGAATTGTAGCCTCTATCTTAGTCACATAAGTCAATCTCTAGCTAAGTCTTATTTTCTTTCCCTTATTACTATTTTTAGAAATGTTCAAATTATATAAATTAGTAGATTAATTATTGCATATTTATTTAATGATTTCATTACCTAAACCCTTTAACTAAATTAAGAATAGTACTCTAATATTCCAAAAAATTGTTAAATCATTTGGTGAACCCAGCTTAATTTGTTTGTGCATAAAAGCCCTAGAAACCCTAGGGTAACTTTCCTACTAATTTTTCTTTTTCTTTTTATTTTTTACCTGAACAATGAAATCATAAATTAGCATTAAATTTTAAAATTTCATAGTTGTCTTAAAATAATTTTATTTCAAACCCCAGTTGCCCATACTAGGTTCTGATATTTTTCCATTATTTTTCCTATAATTTTTTATTTTTTACTAGCATATTAAAATTAGAAATACACTTCAAATTTCAGAATTTAATATTAATTTTCAAAAATAATTATTTTTTAAAACCTTAGTTTTATATACTAGGTCACATTCAATCATAATTTTTCCAATAATTTTTTGCTTTTTAACTTGCATATTTCACTCAACAATTCACTTTCAATCTCAAAATTTCATAGTAATCTCAAGTTAATCTCAATGGGAAAACACAAGTACACAAGTGTATTAGAAATAACAAACAAGAGTAACATCAAAGTCTCATATAAATTTAAGGTCAATGATAATAAGAGTCAGAATCAATATACATTTAATGCAACTTTTGAAACCCCTTAGTGAGTGGTTTTATCAACATCCCCTCAGCAAACCTTCACCAATCTACTAGTTTCTCTAGCTAGAGTCTTACAATAGATACTAGAATGTAACATCATATCTCTCCCTCTTATTTAGGAAGTGAATCCAACAAATCCTCTTCCACAAAGATATGATAAACATGCATTTTGTGAGTTTCACAAGGCACCAAGACATACAACAAATAGATGCATCAGTTTGAGACACAAGATACAAGATTTGATAGATGGAAATCATATTGATATTATCACTTTAGTTGATCCTCCTCAGGCAAAGAAAACATAGGATGAATATTTGAAAATATTCTCATATCCATTTCCATATAATTGTAAACAAAAGATAGGGGACACATTAGGGGTTCATGATACATATCATACACATCCCCCACTAGCTAGATACAAGTCACCCTCAGTTGAAGCACATCCTTTAAGCAACATGATTGGTGTATAAAATTATAGAGTTCTAGCTAGACCTTACATCTCCTTCTAGCAAATAGGAGATCATTGAGGATGATTTAGATTATCATGTACACTATATCAAAGCTTACATTCCTAATCATCATATTCATAATGTTCTCATAGACAATGGATCTAGCATGAACATGTGCACTATGACATTATTACAATATTTAGGATATTTAGATTAGGATATTACCTCGATGGACATAGTTATTAATGGATTAAGTGGGCACATATAGATTTTATTGGGTGTGATCATACTTTCTCTATGGGTTTACCCAACACATGTGGCCACACCATTTTCTATAGTTCCTAGTGTAGGAGTTTTTTATATGCTACTTGGTTGACCATGGATTCAAAAAATTCAAGAAGCACCTTGTACAATTTAAAGATACATGAAATTCAATCATGATAATCAAGATGTTGCTTATGGTGGAGTTCCATATGAGTTACCACTCCCTACTTCAAAGCCATCTTCTACATTATAGTCACTAGTTTTATTTCAGACACCAATTTTAGTTTAGCCACTAGATTCAGTTTCTCCACCATTTTCATTTCTTCCTCTAGTTTAGATTAAAATATAGTTGAGGCCTCCATTACTAGCACAAATAGTTCATACACTTCCACACAGGCCTCTTTTAGAGAAACCACATTTTTAGGATTATAGATAGATTCTAACTATAATATTCACACCTAGGGTAGTATCATTGTGATCTCATGAATCTACTCACAAATTACATGTTTAAAAAACTTCTACTACCAAATGGGTCCCTAAGATACCTATAGTTCATCCACTTCTTAGAGTTACAGGTAACCCCACACTTGGATTCTAGTTTAGATATTTCAGAGAATTTACAACATACAGAGCTTTCAGAGCCACTATCTTAGCCCTTCCATCATGTTTCATGATCATGCATAATTCCTCTCCTTGATATAAGACACCATGATAGGGAGTCTCCCATGAGACTCATTGGTTATTATCATCTCATCTCAATTTTACTTATAATTAGTTTCTTATGCTTGATTGTACACAGCTCAAAACATTTAAAATACAAAAAAATTCAAATACGTCAAAATCTAAAAACATTCAAATAACTTAAAAACACCAAAAATATTTTGATTGTATGCATTATCCATGATTTACATCTATATTAATATTCTAGACTTACATTTACTATTATATGTTATTATTTATCGATTTATTTACATTATCATGGTTCACTTAATCTTCTTTGAGTGTGTGTAGTGACATATAGATCCTTGATGGCTTCACTCTACCCATTGAGGGGGCATTCTACTTCTACATTAGAGACATACATTTTAATATTTATGCGTTGGGGTCACATTCTACATGACTATACTATTTAGGTTATGTCATTCTTACACCACACACTCTAGTTATCATATTGATATAAATTATTTACCAGATTACACAAATTAATCTATCAAAATTTCATTAGTATATATCACTTATATATTTCTTAGTATATACATAGTCTTATATTACCATGTCTTGCATATTTTCACATTCTTTCTTTGATTAGTTAGATGTGATTGTATTTATAGTTTTTACATGACTTCCTTTCTTGCTTTGTGTAGTTAGATTGATTACATTTCTTAGTTCCTATTTTTTCTCATGTATGTGTCTTAGTAAATTTGATAATGTCCTTTGCTTCTATTCTTATGTGTGCCTTAGGACATTTGTTAATGTCCTTTAACTATAATCTTCTATGTGATTGTGTCTTTCATGCCAACCTTTATTTTTTTCAAATGTATATGTATGTGGCATTTGAACATGCCTTGTATGCTTGCTTTCTATTTTAAGTGACATGTACCCATGTCCCTTATTTTCTTGGCCCCTTGACCAATCTTGTACACTTATTACTTTTTGCCTTGTGTGCTTGTTGCTTGTTTGCTTCTCATTGTTTGCAATGCCATGATCCACATCATGTATTATATTTCTTTTTTTGATGCCATGATGGACATCATGCTCCATCCCTTCATGAAAACTAACAACTCATAACTAACTAGACATCTATTTCTAGTTTCAATTCAGTATATTTTACATACTATTACATTATTATATATAGGCATACCCCTATTGATTTAATAATCTCTCATTCCAAACCATGCTATATCTTGAGATATCTTGTTGATTATCATTACTATATAATGTATTCTTGTAGTATAACACAATTGCAAGGCTCTTTCTTTTGAGGGAAATCATTGTAGGGTCTTCATTCCTAACCTTAGAAGAGAGGGAAACAAATAGGAGTTTTTTAATAGAGATCAAAGCTCCTACCAGTCAAAAAGTTAGTTTTAAAACACTCAAAATAGTAATAATATGTCAAGCAAAGTAGAAAAGATCATAAAATAAGTGATGATTCTAGAAAAAAATTAGTTTTAGCAAAGGACAATAGTGTCAAACATAGACAATAGTGTTGGACACTAGGGTGTCCTATTTTTGGTACTTTTGTCCAAATAGTATAAAAACTTGATTTTCTAGAAATAGGTAGAAAACTAGGTTTAGCTATAGTTTTACACATTTAGACCAGTTCATAATCAGTAGTTTTCAATACACTTTTTATCAAAGAATATAGATATAGGGGGAATTATGCACAACATGATGGCTCTCACTTCTAGTTTTAGATATGGTAGTTGGTATAGCTTATAGATTAGAATCCATGTTCTAGACATGAGTGATTAAGGGTAATGTGTATGGCACATTTGTTTTATTTCATTTCTGAGTTCAACATATCACCTAAGCATTCTCAATAATTGCATGCCTTACTCCATATATATTTTGTTGGCATCCTTTTGGAGTGGCTTTCATACAAGCCTAACCTCCACATTTTAGAATAGATTTTATATAAGCCAAGTGCCCAATTTTGGAGAGCCTTCCATACAATCCTAATATCCATATTCCAAAGTGGCCAAGAGTGGCCTATTTTATAGTATATATTTATCTATCCATGTTGACATTGTTAGATTATAGAGCATTCATGGGATTTAAGATACATCTAATTTAACACACATTTTATACTAATATGAACTTATAACTTCACTTCATATGGTAATGATGGTGCCAAATGAATAGCTAACCTTTGTATTCTTGAGCCACCTACTTAGTGGGATTAAACACATAGTCCAAACATTGATTAACACACACATGAACACCTAACTCACTTAGTGGGTGACAATGAAGCCAAAGGGATAGCCTTTACATTCTTGAGCCACTCTAAAGGAATAAATCACTCAGCTCTATTCATGATATTACTCTTGATACATCATCATCCAACATTACTCATCATCATAACAATTTTTATACTAGTTCACATACATAGTGAGGTGTATTCATTATTTTATCCTCTTCTCTCTCTTACCTAGCTTTATACATTCTTATTTTAGATATAACATATATAGTAAGAACTAATCTACTCTTTTTTTTATCTTATAGATTCACACTTCATAGCACGATCTATCTATGCACTCCTAGCATCACACAACTTCATGAGTTTCACCCTTACAGGTAAGTTTAGGTATGCTTTCTATTATTCCTTTATCCTAGTATTTTTCTTTGTTGAATCAATAAAATAAAAGGGGGGAAATGTAGTCATATAAAATGAAAAAAATTGTAACTTGATGTGATTTGTGACATCTATCCCATAGTTCCCTCCTACTTGCTTTCATGACCTTCATAGGCATCTTTTCACTCATTCCCAATTATCTATAGGATTTTAAGACCTCATTCTAGCTTAGCTGAGACCCTTCTTTTATTCTTATTTGATCCCCCTAGGTCTCATACCTTCCAAACAATATCACCCAACTTAGAATATAGTGATGGACCCTGGGGTGTCCCCTTTCTGTAACTCCTATCCAATCACATTTTGAGCCTAGATTACCATTTTTCCCCAATTCTTCTTCTTCATTGTGCTGGCCTAACACAATTACATTTAATCCATGACCAATAAATCTTTATAAAATCCCATTAAAATTTCATTTATAAGGGGCTGGCTAATATCACAAAGGAATTAAGAATATAAGAAAGATTACTCAAGCATATTTCCCTATTCTCTACATACAACCATCCAATAGTATTTATAGACTATTCAAATCCTTACACCAATCCTTAGTCATCTCAATCACATCCAATTTAGCATTTTGAATCTTGATACACACTATTTCACAAATCACATTAAGTGGGAGAACTACATATGGATTAATCCCTCTTTGAAGTATTGGTATGTAGGAAACATGCTTACATAAGGGGTGTGGAAACATATTTAGTGAATTTTACACACACTAACCTCCCTCTTTCTAAAATTTGGTCAAATCACAATATATTTTAGGGTTTGAAGATGAAATCAACTCTACAAGGAGCTCTATAAAATTATAGTTGTCAAAACTTCATAGGTAGGTCACATAGACCTAATGAACAAAACCTAGAAAGCTTATATCTCCAAGACAATAGTAGCAGAGGTGGACTATAGTGTTAGACACCAAGGTGTCCAATTTTTTATGCTTCTATCCTTTCACTAAATGAAGGATAGATCATGGATTGAAATAGTGTCTCAATTATTCATTATGAATTCCAACCTCTATCTTAGTCATATTAGTTAGTTTACAACTAAGTTTTGTTTTCTTTCCCTTATTACTTTTTTTAGAAAATTTTAAATTTCAATCAAATTATACAAATCAGTAGCTTAATTATTTCATATTTATTTATTGATTTTACTACTCAAACCTTTTAACTAAATTAGGAAAAATAATCCAATATTCCTAAAAAATTTTAAATTATTTCACATCAATGATAAAGTGGGAGATTGTTGGAGAGTTGTAAATGATGTCATAGAGGTATCCAGGTGAATGGATAAAGTGCCTTGTTAGTCTAAGTGATAATGACAAAGTGTGTAATGTGTTTGTCCTATTATGCTTAAAGGAATCTTGGTTGATCTTCAATTTTGGCATGGTTAGAGATGTTTAGGGATGAGTATGGTGAATTGAAGATGTGAAAGGTGTCCTATCAAAGGTCAAGGATTATTAGAGTGATCTTTTGCATTAGTGGAATTCATTCGATTGTTTATTATGTTCATCTAGGCATAATTGGTTCTATGATAGATAAATTTGAGGAGAATTTTTTATGTCATTATATCTCACATGTGTGATTGTTCCAAGAGAGGATCGATATATGGTTAGATTATATTATGTGAGGAGATCATATGGTCCAAATTTTAGAATATGTGATTTAACACAACAAAAGATATATGGGTGCAAAGTTGGTCCCTCAAATAAAAGTACACTGAGTTTCAATATTTAGCCAAATTTATAAAGAATATCTAATGGTATGTATTTCATCACATCGAAGATCAATGGGGTGAAATGAATTTGAGCTCAAATACATTATTTATCAATGTATAAGAAAGAGCCAAGTAAGTACTTTGCTGATGGCATATCTCACATGCATGAACATTTTAAGAGAAAATTGTCATATGGGTTCGTTCAATATTTTTCCTAGTATATATGGTTAAAATTTGAGAACATTCAAGTGAGTGAGGTAAAAGATATATCTATGAAAATTTGACCTTCTAGGTAGATTGTAATGGTCCCCATACTTAGTCATTTTTACATGATGTTAAATATTAGGACCAAATGGAGATCCAATGGTTTACGAGAGTTCATACATCTATATTTATGATGCATAGTAAGTCAAATGGGTCAAAGTGTTCGATACTTAAACTAGGTAAAGATTGAGCTCCTTACAAAAAGATCAATGAAGTATGTTTGTTTTAAGGTGTGAGGAATCAGTGAGATGAGGACAAGTGTTCGATGTTTAATATTGAGTAGAGGTAAAGACCAAGCTTATTTAGAAGATCAAAGTGAGTGACTGTTTTTACTAATCAAGATCAATGTGCATATTTGAGTTAATGAGATAAAAGTGATATTTGTTTATCATTGTTAAAAATTGAGCTCTTTATAATAAGATCAATGGTGCATGATTAATCTAAGTAGTGAGGACATAATATGATAGCATGGTGTTCGAGGTTTAACTGTCACCATTGGAATTTAAATTTTGCAAATGGAAAAACTAGTGCTAAGTATTTTGGATATAAATTTTGATCTAAGTTGAATTTTATGGTGCAGGACTACATAGTGTAACTAGTGAACCTAGTTAGATTGTATGATTATTTGTACATTTAAATATATTGTCCTCTAAAGTTAACTATGTGTTTGATCATGGACTGCAAGTGACCCAAGAAGGGTAACTAAGCTTGTGTCGATGTTTTTTTTATGTTTCATGATGAATTAGATATTAGAGAGTGTTGTAAACTCCATGAGGATCATTTGTATAGATTTTGGAGGTGTGATCAATCTATCTTGAATATGAATAATTATTAATAAGTTGGTTGTGTATTCATTCATAGTGTTCTTATGTACAAGGTCTATGTTTGAGTTGATTTAACATATGTAGAGGTGAGAAGAGATGTCTATAATAATTTGAGGATGTCAAAGGGGTCATGAGGAGTGGACACATGCATTTGGAAGTGATCTTATGTTTTTTCTCAATGAAGTGCTTAAGGGATGAATAGGTTTTCATGAGACCTATATAGGATTTTAAGGCCTAACTGAAAGGTGTTACTATTTAAGTGTAACCCATGGGTGTTATGACCAACCAATGTGGATGGTATTAAGCTATGTCTTGATCCAATGGATTTATTAAGGGTTAAGTCATACCTATTAACCAATCAAGATGGTGATGATCATGAATGCTCTATAAATAATGAAATAAAATATGATGGTTTATAGACTTTGGAGAGGCTTTGGTGAGTATAAATAACATTGGTACAAAGGAAAGAAGATAGGGTGTACCCCTAGTGGATGAATTAATGAGTAGAGTACTTTGAGGACTATGTATATGACCTGTAGTTCATGTTTATGATGTTAGAATAGTGATATTGTAGGTGGGGGATCAATGAAGAGGTCTAGTGTGATCCAAAAAGATGTTTTAGTTGTCTTGTGAGTGAGAAAAGGATAGATGGTATATGTGTGAGCTTGGTGGCTGATTTGGGAGATAGATTAGAGTGTGTACTATTTGTATGACCATTTTTTCATGTTATTGATGTGGTGATAGAGTTGTTGATGAAGAGTGAAGAGTTATACAAAAGGTCACTTTGGATGCATTGAGTGTGTAGAGTTGAAAAGAGCTAATATACTTTATATCTCCATTAGATTGGTAGG